>VYZW01039449.1:97210-114985 GCA_013401315.1 Balaeniceps rex | reverse complement strand
ACACTGTATCGTGTTCTTTACGTGGAGGGCAACACCTTCATCCATACAGCAAAAGATTTTCTGACCTTATCTAGCCTTACATATTCACTACACATCTTCATTTAAACAATCATCATGGGAGCACTCTGCCCATGCCGGAAGGTCCATCCTTCCCCTGCTACTGCTCTGCAAGAAGATACTCTCTGTTATGCGGCTGTACAGTGGGTCTCCTGGGTCCCTACCACTGAAGGAAAATAAATCTGTTTACAAGAAACAAATAGCTTTGCGTAAACTACAGCTATGAGCTGCCAATTTCATGTTCTTCCAGCATAGAAATGCATACTTCCCCAACATAAAGCACTCCGTTAACAGCAGCCGTGGTACAGCTCCAGGGGTGTGTGGTTATGAGATCATGTCACTCGGGAATAGAAAGCACCAGACTATGCCCTGTGTCTTGTAAATACAAATGTGTGATTATTATCTCATGATAACCATCAGAGTTCCTGCTGTAATGATATTCATAATAATTTATCCTTCAAAAGTTTTTAGGTTGGGATCACCCTGTGCTTGGATCCAGAGCAAACTGCTGTGCTCAGGGTCTGCTCTGTGAAATAGTTGCTGAGGTCCTACTGCTGCATGTACCATGAAAAGACATAGCTGTGACGTGTTCCTGAGTTCAAATGATGTGTGTAACCAGAAAGTCAGATAATTCCTGGTTGGGATGATGGATAGTAATGCTCAAACCACTAACATCACTAAATACAGTTGCATGAGATTAAATAATACCCTTATTGTCAACCACTTTCCCTTTTTTTATTACCAGATAATATGGTAATATATTATTATAGTTCTTTCTGTATGTTTCTTCTTTATGTATGTTCATCATCTAGACTCTAGGAGGGCTGCAGCTGCAGCAGGAGTGGAAGCACACGGGAAAATGACTCACCTCCCATGGGCTAGACACGGATTTTCAACCCAGCAAACCACAGGAAAACTGACATAAAGGTGGAACATTGTGTTATTTGGGGAACAAAATGTCACAGCAAATGACTGCTTTGGGTTCAGTCAATTTTTTAATAGACTTGTAGGCTGTGAAGTAAGTGTGAAGAAAATGTACTTATTGTTTCATTACAAAAGGTCAAGTACACTAAACACCTTCAACTGCAAATGATCTAAAGGATGCTGCAGTTACAGTCAATCTGTGCTCTACTCTCTTCTGGTAGGAGGGCTCTAGCTCTGAAATGAGGAGCTGGGTGAAGTGTCAAGAGGTAGTAAGAGGCTCACTCTCTTCCCTTATGCTTCTTAAAAACTCCTCCCCTGTTCCCACTAAATGTCCTGTAAAAACACTGTTGGAAGTGGCTTCCAGATGCATGATTTCTTCCAGTACTAGTGCTGAAATTGCAGGGACCCTGCAGGAAGGACCTCTGTAAGCACCTGGTTTTGCACTGTTTGTAGTCATGTTTGAGTAAAGTCCTGGTTATATAAAGGCATTTCTCCTCTGCAGTTTGCAGTAACATTCAGGTGCACCCAAACCAATCCGAAACAAAGCTTGCCCGAAGGATGGGTTTACTCTGTCTCAAGTCTCTGTGGGCTCCCAAGAAATCCTCCTTTAACGCTGCATTGGGGGTCTGTGCTATATGCAAGGGAGTCTGAAGTGTCGCTATACCCTCATAGTTTTAGATTTAGCTCGGAAAACATCTATCCCTCTCCTGAGGGATGTTAATGTCTGTAGCCAGCAGCCCAGTTGCCTTTCCCCTTTCGTTTCCAGAGCGGGGAGGTAGGAAGGAGGGGACTGCGAATGGTAGTGCAGGTCAGTTTTGCCTCCGTCCCACCTCCAGCAGTCCCTGCCTTCTCCACTGCCTTTGCAGGAGCTCTGAAGCTTCTCCCCATGAAAATACCCCACAGAAAACACTCTGCTCCTACATGGTATTCAGAAGTAATGTAAAATCTCTCCCCACTTCTCCCTTTCCCAGAAATCAGGCTCTGTGTGTGTGTTTGCATGCGTGCACATGCCAAGTTTCAGCCCAAAGAGAGTTTTTACACCTGACTTACAACCCACTGAAATAATTTTATTATGGAAGCAGTGACATAACTTTATAGCAATGCAAATACACCACTATAATGCCAGTGGTTTATAATGCTTTTACGAGGTGTGTCTATACGAGGTGAGGTACACAGTGCAGGCAGAGACGGCAGTACCTGGCTGGGACCCTTCCAGTGAGGGGGCTGGGTGGCCACAGGGTGCCCAGCGGCAGCTGTGGTGATGGAGGGTTTGTCATGCAACAGACCTGGGACCAGCTGAAGGGACAACATGAGCTGAAACAGGTTAAGGCAATCGTTGGCAGGGGCTCTGCTGCACAGATGGATGTGAGCTTCCCATAGAAAGCATGTTCAACTGAGAGCAGAATGTAACCCCTGAAAAGCTTGTAGGTTTTTCTTCTCCTTAGCCCTGAAGTAGAGACAATAGAAACAATTTTGTAGATGTTGCTGTTGATCAATTTCAGGTAAGTTCAATATTTAGAGCTCCTACTCCTCCACCCCCTGCCAAAGAAAACCAGTAGCAAAGGAAGAGAAGAGAGTGTCTGCTCCGTTTATAGCATGGACCGCTGGCATCAGAGCCTTGTAGCAGCGGTTTTCTGCCACGATGGGCCACGAAACAAAATGTCCCTGGCTGCTGCAGTCATGTTTGAGGGACCTGGGACTCGTCTGAACAGTCAGGTAACTCTGAAGCATCTTGGGGGACGACAGGTTTTAATTAAAATGTAAAACTGCATCTGCTACGATCTTGCATTATTGCTATTAAGAGGAGAAAAACTTTCATTATCATATAATTCCTGAACATGCAGAGTCATAGCTAAAGACAGGTTGGTGACAAGAAAGAGGGGGTTTTGGCTAATTGGTCACTAATTCATGTATAGGTGGTGTTCAGCAACCGATTTGCATTGCAGAATCTATAAAGATGAGGTGCTATTTCAGAGCTGAAAAAATGCATTTGTGTTGAAGCACTTGATTCAGAAATTGTCCTCGAAAAGAACCAATATGCCTTTTTAGAAACATTTTGTTGTTTCTATTTCACGTATCACTACTGTGTGAGAAAGCTGCCTGTATATCAATATTTTTCAGTTACTTGATGTTCTGAAATGATTGATTAGGAAACTTGATCCAAATGCCAATATGAGCAAACTGGCAACTTCAATTATATCTACGCTTATTTCTGCAGGGTATCTCTGTGCTGCACAGACTTCTCACTCCCCAAAACCATACATAAACATGTACTATGTCCAGTAGAGTGATACATCTGGAACAAGCATCTAATTTATCAAAAAATATGACCAAAGAAATTAAAAACTTGGGCATTTGGGGCACCAAAATGATATTCATGGAGAGTCTGGTGGCTCTAAAGGAACTGGATGTCCCAGGAGAGCAAGAGTAAATGGTCATTTTTAGAGTGTTCACATATGTAGTCTATATGGTGAGAACAGGAAACAAAACCCAGTTTTGAAATATGAACAAATTTGTGTCTTTTAAAAGCCTCCGTGGGTCTTTAATGCTGTCCTCCATTACTTCTCTGATGTACTTATGAGCTGGTGAAAACCAGACATGCAACACAACTGGGTGGGAAACGGGCAACAATACCAGCAGTATTTTGGCTTCGGGTATAACAATTTAAATTCTTTAATGTTTTAATATTAAAGACAAGGAACACCTGTAAACTTTGTTTTAAAAGTTACATATTAGTTACCTGAGACAGGAGTACTGTACAAATCCAATTTATTATTTTCTAATTTCTACTGTTAATTAGAATGGCAAGGTATGAAATTGCCTGAGTAGATTAACGAATAATTTATTACTGGGATAGAGTTAATTTTCCTCCTAGTAGCTGGTATAGTGCTGTGTTTTCAATTTAGTGTGAGAATAATGCTGATAACACACTGATGTTTTAGCTGTTGCTAAGTAGTGCTGACACTAGTCAAGGATTTCTCAGCTTCTCATGCCCTGCCAGCGAGAAGCTGGGAGGGGGCACAGCCAGGACAGCTGACCCAAAGTGGCCAAAGGGCTATTCCATACCATACGACATCATGCTCAGTATATAAACTGGGGGGAGTTGGCCAGGGGTCAGCAACCGCTGCTCGGGGACTGGCTGGGCATCGGTTCGCGGGTGGCGAGCAATTGCATTGTGGGTCGCTTGCTTTGTATATTCTTTTATCATTATTATTAGTATTACGATCTTCCCTTCCTTTTCTGTCCTATTAAACAGTCTTTATCTCAATCCATGAATTTTACTTTTTTTTCCTGATTCTCTCCCCCATCCCACTGGGGAGAGTGAGCGAATGGCTATGTGGTGTTTAGCTGCCTGCCGGGTTAAACCACAAAAAAAAAGAATGCAAACAGCTAATTAGAGAAAGGTGCCAGTGCCAGCAAGTGCTTTGATGGGGTTTTGAAGAACACACACTTGTTTTCATGCCTTAAGTGTGAGAATGAGTTTTGAGAAGGGATGCTGATGCTATCTTAGGATGTTCAGTTAAGGATAATTAATCTTGTACACTCCTGCCACTTCTCCATGTTAGTATTCATGTTACTGTGCGCTATGCTGGTAGGCTGCACACATGCAGAAGTCATCTTCAGCTTCTCATGATGCAGAGGACTGCGAGGCTGGTGGGTCCACGTTGTCTCTTTGCACTGCTATGCTAGCGTAGAGCTGCTCTGAGTTTGCTAAAGCAGCGTTTGAGCTTAGAGTCGCTTGCCGTTATTTCAAATGCCAAAGCAATATCTGCTTTGTACCAGGTAATTGAACTGTTTTTCTGATATTTTCCCAAATGCTGGTTATTGTAGTGGAATGAGTAGTCTAAAAGGTTGAAACGGAGAAACAAAAGAAAATTGTGGCAACTGTTTCAGGTTGAGATTATGTTTTTCTTCAAGACATCTAAATGAACTAAGTAGCAATTGCGATGAAGGAGTAAGGAGATGTATTAGATAAATGGCATGAAGAGGTTTTTGGAAGGTCTGCACCAACAAGTTGTGAGCACTGCAGTGAGCCTGCCTTGCCCTCAGTGCGTGCAGGAGAAGCTGAAGGAGTCCAAGCAGCTCCTGTGAAGTTCTTTCCTTGCCTGTGCGATGGCACCTGGAAAACCAAGAGGGCAGATAGTGCTGCAGGATGCTGGTTTAGAGTGCTTTGTATTGCAGCCTTCAGTAAATACAACTAATGCTGTGGCGTTAGGCCCATAAAAAATAGCATTTTGCATTTATTTAGGCCTCTTCATTGCACACGTAGCAGAATCTGATTACTATCCAAAATTGGGAAGAAATCAAGTGAATGCCATATGTATGTTTTTTTTCACCTAAAACCTTGTGTATTTTAGTAAATCTCTGGAGAGTTCCTTGCTGTAGAAAATCTTTAACTCTTGCCACAACATTGTCTGAACCATGTTTTCACACATATATTGGCACAAAACACTGTATTTAAGAAAGGTTGTATTTGAAACAAGCTTTGCATTTTTTACTGCACATCCTAGGACTTGTTTACCTAAGTCTCACCATATGGGGAAAGAAAAATACTGTACATATGTACTGTGGTATTACAAATATTTATTCCTTTAACTCCATTTCTCTTATGGCTTCCTTCCTTGCAGTCATGCTAGCAGTTCATGTGTTTCCAGTATAATGCAGCATCTTTTGTCATAATTTCTAAATTTATTTAAAAATACAAATCTATTGACTTTCAATATGCACGTACAGGATTATATATACTGGTATAGTTATGTACTATATATACACAGAGTATGCAGTATAGGCTGGTATGCTTTGCCCTCTTTCTTTCCCAGGAAAAGTGGATCGGCTGCTTATGTAGAGGGGAAATTCAAGGGAAACAAAAGGGATACTGAGATTTGTCACAGACTTTAATAGCCTATACATTTTTCAAAACAGTGATATAAATATTTTACAGTAAACCCCTGAAGCTTTACTTCAGAGAATATTTCTCCTAGCCAAAATACCTAAGGTTGGAGGTGATGGGCTCTTATCCTCTCTAGTCTGCCTCTGACTCAGTGTCGCAGTCCTGCCCAGTGGTCTCAGCCAGTGCCATTTATTTACTGAGTCTACTGATCTTCACTAGTTAGAGACCCTCACACACTGTTCAGGGACATGGTGCTATTGAGCAGCTGGCTTAGTCTTTGATTTTCTGCCTTAATTTTGATGGTTTTTTTTCCAGAATATCTCTCCATTTCCTTCCATAGCTACTTTACTGATCTAGAATAATTTGCTTCTTTTTTAATTTTTTTTTTTGTACTGCTGACTTCCCTGTCTATTTGATGTGTCCACTGACATCAAGTCCGCCTTGCCCCCCAGTGCTGGTGTAAGACTCTTGAACATTATGGCCCATTGACTGTTATGGGCCATGGCATCCGTCCTCTGGTACTACTTATGCTTCTAACTTGATCATCTTCCCCTGGTCTCTTTGAATGGTGTCTCCATCTCTTTCTTAGATACATCTCTCTGTTGTTTTACTGCCTCCTTCATGTCCTTCCTGAAGAATTGCATCTTTCAGGAATTTTTCAGGCCAGTAAATATTAGCAGTATAAAAGTTAAACCTGAAAATTAAAAGATCAAGAAATAAAAAAGTAGCTCTGAGTGGGCCTTACTTAAAGTATCTCATAGCACACACAACCCTATGACTATGGTTCCTCTCGTCATCTGTGCAGTTGCTCACCTCTTAACTGGGACCAACTACTGCAAACACCCCTAGAGACACAGGATTTTAGACACCCAAACAGCTCTGTTTGTTCGACTCACTGGTATCTGTCTGTCAGAGGGCCTAAAAGATCAGCTCTTCACCACAGGGAACTTGCAATTCATTTATTTGTCACTTTTCTGGCAATGCAATAGGTAGTAACAGAAGAGGCAGATACCAAAGTCCAGCTTCATAATTTCTAGTAAGATCAGAATGAGAATCATGAGGAAATATTTTGTTTCTTAACATGAGAATAGGGAATATTTTTAATATCCAATATGATTAATTTACAAAAAATTCTAAATTGATTAATTATACATACATAGTATTTCTTTTCCCAGATGATTATTTAACCAGATAACTATGCAAACCAACAATTATAGCATCATTTCCACTGCTCTAATAATATTATCTAGTGTTCCAAACCTTGGCCTGCTCAGCCAAATGATGGGCTATGCAGCCGGCAGCTAAGCACCACACAAGCACTTGCTCCCTCCCCGCTGGTGGGATGGGGGAGAGAATCAGAAGAGTAAAATTGAGAAAACATGTGCGTTGAGATAAAGACAGTTTAATAGGTAAAGCAAAAGCTGTGCACACAAGCAAAGCAAAACAAGGAATTAATTCACTACTTCCCATTGGCAGGCAGGTGTTCAGCCATCTCCAGGAAAGCATAACGGTTACTTAGGAAGACAAATGCCATTAACTCTGAACATTTCCCCTTTCCTTCTTCTTCCCCCAGCTTTATATGCTGAGCATGACATCATGTGGTATGGACAATCCCTTTGGTCAGTTGGGGATAGCTATCCCAGCTGTGTCTCCTCCCAGCTTCTTGTGCACCCCCAGCCTACTCACTGGTGGGGTGGTGTGAGGAGCAGAAAAGGCCTTGACTCTGTGTAAGCACTGCTCAGCAATTGTGAAAACATCTCTGTATTATCAACACTGTTTTCAGCACAAATCCAAAACATAGCCCCATACTAGCTACTATGAAGAAATTTAACTCTATGCCAGCCAAAACCAGCATACACATAAACCAAGGCTTTTAACAATATAATGAAATGATAAGGCACTGTGCGTGAAAGCTTGGTGCTCCTTTGCCAAGGGAGTTTTGACTCAGAGCAAAACTTCTAACAAACTGGTGTTTTCTCACTTCCATAATCTTTTCCTACTGACTCTTAAATAACAGCCAGAGGATGAGGTTGGTTGTGACCTGTTTTATCTTCAGTTCTCAAGTAGCATGTCACTGAATGATCTTGTGAAGTAAGTCTTTGGTATCTTTCCAGTCTTTAGTTTTTCTCAAATATTAAACTGAGGGATGTTTAATTACCAAGTCTTCTGCTTTTACTTTTAGATAATTTAGGGGGAAAATACTGATCCCTCTTCAGCTTCAAGGTACAAACAGAAATTTTCTCCCTACTCCTTCTATTGGTCTGTGGTGACACTAGTTACTCTTGCAGAAATGCACCCTCCTTGTGCTGGCAGTGAAGGCTGCCAGGCTGTGGCCAGGGCACAACCCTTTCCCAGCTCCACCTTGGCAGCAGGAGCAGCTGCTGGACTTGTTTCGAGGGCTGTCACCTGAGTGGAGCCCAAGCAATGTGCGCAAGAGGAACCTGTGATGGTTTATGTGGGTCATGTTTAAGCGCACATTTATTGCAGCCTGCCATAACAGCGAGGCATTTACTAGTCTCTGTGTAACCAGCTACTTGATTATTCTGTCCTTATTTTTACTTGTGAACAGATTTCAAGTCTACAATGGTTCCGATGCCTGCATCATACCATGTGGCTGTTCAAAACCGGGGCTCCTTCCATTTGTGGGCTTGCGGGAAGAGATGGTAAGTACACAGCTTGCAGCCCTTTGGTCCTTTTCCAGTGGCTGTAAACACCAGATTTTTCTCAAGTTTTCTATTTTCATTCTATATTTTTATAACTAATTATATCTTTCACCACTCAAAATCATGCCTCATTGTCAGTCCTGGTGTAAACCCCATCCCTCTCTGGCATGGTTGGAATGTGCAGGATTTCTGCTGGGTGCCTTGATACCTGTAGGTCTTAAGTTTAGGAGGCTTATGCAGAGCTATGTTCATGTTAGAAGTTAAACTTCTTCTTAAGAGTCTGCAAGATAAGCAACAAGGATTTCAAGTTCCCCATGGTAGAAGCTGTGTCCCTTTGGTACTTACAGCCATTCGAAGGGAGACTATCAAGTCTCAATGAATAGTCTGATGTAGTGTTAAAACATCTGCCTTTCCACTACAGCTGGTGATCTTCCACGGCTCAGCTGAACTACCTACAGCTGAAGAATCACACACGAATCTGCATTTTCAGAGGAAAGTTTATTTTCCTGTGAAGTCTGAACACACTCTCTTAGCAACAGCAGCCTATTTGTTTGACACTGCCTTGGCTCGCCTGAAGCACTATTAACTTTCACCGAATGTCCACGTTCATGTTGCGACTGTTGAAAAGTTATCAGAGAAGCTGCTTGATGTTCTCTGAGTAGCTGTTTTGAATTTGCTGCTAAATAACAAGCAGAGGTCTGCTGTGCTGCCATTTTTGGTGAGGTTTCAAATGGCCTATTTTTGTGCTATGGTGAATTTTAGTAATTGCTGTAAGTATGCCATTAGTCAAAATGAAGCAGAAAGAAACCCAATTATTGAACTAGACTGCTGTGACTGGAATCTATAGCTGATATATTAAAGCCCAACTGTCATGCTTAATAATTTACTCAACTCGCTGGCAATTCTGGAAAAGAAAATGAACATTAATAATGAGTTAACTGATCATTATTTCTTTTTCCCCATACTATTAGAACAATATCCTGCAGTATATCAATTAAACAATACAATAATTTTACATCATGTACACTCTCTGCGTTCACCTGTACTTTTCTACCTCCTGCTTTCCCAACTCCACTTTTATGTAATTACTGCTTTTTTCAAAGTCTCCATTTGTTGCACTGGTCTGCATAACTATTGAGGGAGCCGATACAGGATGCAAATATTATTTAAAATGTCAATGTTTTCACCTGAACCAAAGAGGAATGACCCACATTCAGACAGACATGTGCCTACTTGAGAGCACTTTCTGTGCATTCAGTCTTCTAATTCCCTGGGCTGCTTTAGCAAAAAGATGGTGATAGCAGAAAGAAACACCCAAATGAAGTGATCAGTGTACTACAACATATGAGCATCTCTCTTATTAAGCTCCCAGTGATGGCTGTGTCTCTGTCAAGTCTGACGTGATTGCTGATGGGGCAATCACAGTGATTAGCTCCTACAGCTCATGCAAACTCCTCTCTGCTCGAGGGCCCCCTGTGTCTTGCAGCTGGAAGAGGAGCAGCTTTTCTGCTCTTCTGACCTTGCAGCTTGTGGCCCAGCTTGTCTTAAACTAAAATCAGTTCTGCACTGTGAGTGTATGGGTACGGCTCAGGCATCTGGCTGTGCTGCCAGTAGTCCCTGCCAGGCAAGGGCAGAGCAGGCATCCAGGTGTGGTCAAATCCTAACTCAGCACAGCTCACCAACCTCCTGAAGCCAAAATGTTGAATTTTCTCTGCTGCAGAATAAACTGGCTCCAGAGGTTTAGTTGCACTCCTCTTTCAACAGGCTGTGCAGCAGACGTGGGCAGCAGCCAGCTTTCTGCTTGGGAAGGCACCTACCCACACTGAAATGTGCACTGATGTCACATGGAAAACCCCACCTTTGGCGGAGAGGCTCTGTGACCATGATTTTCCCAAATTATTTTAGAAACAAACTTGCTTTTTTTAGTGATAAATGTTCTTGCAGGGAGGATGGATAGACTTTGGTTTAACATTGCCCTCAGTTGCAATTTGGAGCTACCTCAAGGGAGTCATTTTAATTTGGATCTTATCTCCTGCATCTCAGCAAGCTCTGCCAACCTCGTCTTGCAGTCCTTGCAATCACTGTTTTGGCTCTGAACTTGCTAATATTTGCAAGGGAGTCTGAGAAACAGTGGAAGCAAATTCAGATTATTACCTGAAGTTATCGCAAAGATGACGATTCCCTAGTCTGTGCCCAGGGAGAGGAAAGCTGAATGCAGATGGCAGAGAAGAGCTGCCCTCCGAATTATTGAGAGGTCTTTGGTGCCCACTGGAGACCTCAGGATAAGCTAGATCCTTTGGTACATTTACCTTTTTTGTTTGATTTTGGTTTTTATTTGAGGAGGAGACTGAACTCTCCAAACAGAAACCTGGACTTAATGACATCAACAAGAGCTTATCAAATACAGGTTAGTGCCCACAGCTGATTACTTGTCCCCAGTGGGCTGGATAGATTGATTTCTTCTGCTCTTGCTATTCATGATTAGAGGGCTGTATTTACAGATGCAGCTGTGTTTGAGGGATGGCTCAACTTCAAAACCACATTTGTTTTTCTCATCCTGCAAAAAGGCGGTGTGTGCTTGGGCAAGAGCGTTTGCTGTGCACTATTTGCCTTTGCTATTTCTTCATCTTCTGTCCCCTGCTCAGCTCCAGCCCATACTCACAGCGGGCATGCTGCACCCTCAGGTGAGAAAGCAGAAGCACAGAGAGGTGAAGCCAATTCTTCAGGGTTGGATATCAAACAGCAGGATGGAGAGCTCAGCCCTGGTTGGGGGGCCCCTCTCAGCCCTCTCATGCGGGGTCATGGAGGAGCCCCACCGCGGGGCTGCCACAGCCAGCATGTACCCGTGCCCCTGGCCCTTGTCCCCTGCCCTTCCCCAGGACTTCCCCTGAGGGGGGTGCAGTGCGACAGCAGGGCTTAAAGCGCAGGTTGAAGTCTCTGCCCCTTCCTCTCCTGTACTTGCGGTTCATTTTCTAGACTCACTAACCTCTCTGGACTAATTCTGACAGGCTCCTCTCACAGGCTCAGGTGACAGAGCCCAGCATGGTTCAGAGAGTGGATAAAGCTAATCTGAAGTCTTTGGAGGATGGAGGCTTCTACTTTTTTTGCCTTTTTTATAAGATAATTTTGCCTTGAAGTGGTTCAAGGAACAGTTCTAACATGAGTGGTTCTTGAAAAGGTTACTTAAAGAGGGATGTGTTAGACATAAACCAGATGAAAAGGACTTTACGGTACATTTAATACATCTGTTAGCAATGCAAGTAAATCAAAGTGCAACTATAGAATATTGTTTAAAAAAAGGAGAGGGGAATAAGCAAAAAAAAAAACCCCTCAAAGTGGAAACACTCAGTTATAATCCATGCAAGAGAAATATTGGGAAACAGCTTCTAGTACTTACTTCTAGTCTCAACTCTGAGAAGCCCTAAGCCATAGTAAGCAGCTTCCACCAGAGCTATCACAAACCAGCCGCATCACTGCATCACTCCAAGCCCCAAGGGGCTGGTGCTGGCCCTTCACCCTGCATGCATTCATGCACATGGGTAGAAACGAATGTGAGTGAATTGTCTTCTTGTGGCACTAAGGATAGAAGTATAATTCCATATGTGCAACATTATTTTTTTCAGATCTGGACCTACATTTTAAGCTGTGTACATATTTTATTTTTGTATTCCTGGTTTGAATTTTGCTTTCCGTGGTGTTTTCTGGGACTTGCTGCTGCTGCAGTCCTTGTTCAAACTGACAATTTTGAGTATGGCACATTTAAGGGTGCAGAGATGGGACTTGTAAATAGAATTTTCTGTATGGCAGCGCTTTCATTCTAAATGTTTATTGAAAAAATCTATGCTGTGCATTAAAAATACAAGGATTTAAGAGATTTAGCAAATCACGTCCTTTAATACATATAAAAATGGAAAATTATCCTAGATCACACATTGCCAGTGTATGCAAAAGGTTCATAGAAGATTTGATCTAGTTTACATACATTCCTGTATTGCAGTTCATTTGGAAAACCCATGGAAAAGCATCTGTGTTTTGTAAATATGTCTATGTGGGATGTGCTGAGCCAATTCATGCTGATGTGGGTCTGAGTGTGCCAGGGCTGGAGTGTGCCAGAGTGGCCGATGGCACGGCCATGCGGTACCATGCAGTAATCAGAGGGGTGGCAAGGATGCAGCTCGGCACATCCTCGCCACCGTGGACACAAACCTGCCGTTCACAGGGAGCTCAGTTTTTATATTTCATACTTTTAGCCCTTCTCATGCTCAGTGATGGTGAAGTTATGTTTTGATTGGTCTCCTACCACACAAAGTCCTGAGCATCCTCTTCTGCCTTTTCCAGCTCTCCTTGAGGGTCTGGTTACAGGAAAAAGGGATTTATTGGAGGTAGCTGAGGAAGAAAAAAGTTTACCTTTGAGTCTAATTTAGCACTAACGTTTAGAGAGAGACAGTTGAAAAAGAAAGCTTTTATACGATCTTTTTTGCAGCTTGGGCCTTAATATTAACTATTTTGTGTTACCGTCTTGCTACATATTTTGGCTGCTGAGATGAAAAGGTAATTCTGTAATTCTGTCTCTCCTTGGGGAAGATATTATAGATCAGCCTGTAAAGATTGCTCTGATTCTGGAAATGGTGGCTGTGCCCTTCTGGTCCCACTGCAATGCACTGGAGGGGATGGAGATCAGGATTTCCACCGCAGTCTGAATTCACTCCTGGTCTCACTATCCTGCACAAAGCCACTGACAAGCTCAGATAGCAGGAGTGTTACAGAAAGCCCAGCCTGGCCTGCAAAACATGCCAGCACTGGGGATGTTGCATACCCGGGAGGGTATGCTTGCTCTGGGAGCCACAGTAGCCCCTGTTCTGCAGCAATCAGTGAGTGGGGGTAATTTAATCAATTTTCTGAAGGGCATTAAGCTCTAGCTCAGAGTTTCAGGTTTTTCAAGAAAATCTTGCTCCCTGTGAGATTGCCCCAGAGGTCAGCTTCTTGTTAGCACAAGAGCAATAGGAAAACGGCTTTCAGTGCTCACCTTTTGTGCCCGCAATAAATTAAGTGATGAAATACCAGAAAAGCACCTACGAAAGAAGTTGTCCTGCAACTTGAGAAAGAAAGAACGAAAGAAATCCCTGGACTTATGAGTTGATTGTAGGGCTGAGGGAGGAGGGAGTGCTGCTTTTGGATGTGGAAGAAACATCAAGGTATCTTTAGAATGAACAGGAATAAATGTTACTTATCTATAAAACTTTCCTTAAAACTGAAGTTAGCTATATTAATATTCCTAACAGTTTGGAGCAAGTAAATGACTCACTGCATTGGAGGATATTTACTCACTAAGTTTCTTCAGATAAATCCCCCTGGTGCCTACGTTATCTGACACTTTTTATTTTTCTATATTTAACAGGAACCAAAGTACAAGTCTCTACTCAAGGAACCATTGCCAAGGAGATGATTATTCATTAACTCTGGGTAAGCAAAAACGGGCTTAGCAACATCTAAGATCTCTGGGGGGAGTCTCTACATTAATTTCCTGTCAAATTCCTGTTGATATTCTGTGTAAGCATTACTCCAAATTAATAATGCAAAATAACTAGAAAGTAGCAGAAACCCCAAGGAGAACATTGCAATTTTTAGCCAGAATGGGTTTAATTGATATTGTTTGATGTATCCATTGCTCCTGAAATCTGCTGAACTACTTCTGGTGCAGGTATCTAACCAATTACTTCACTGTGCACTTTATATAGAAAATATAGCTAAAGGACATTTTATCTCTCAATTAGAATCAATGGAATAATAATTGCTTATACCGTGTTTGATTAATTTTCACCATCATTGTTGAACATATTTCTTATGAATAAATGCCTTTATTAATAGATCGGTTTCATAGAATATAAATAAATTATTTGGGATACTTCCCCCCATCAGTCACTGAATAAATTATTCTTGAATATTTCTATTCATTAAGACAGCTGCATTCCATTAAGAAAATGATATAAAACATAGTTCAGGGAAAGACTCTGTAATTCTCTAAAAACCTGCAGGGAATATTTCTCTCATATCAATGTTTTTATAGATATAATCTTTTAACCTGGAAACACTGTGCTCTGAGTACAATTTGCAGAAATCACCAGGACTTTTGGGATAAACAAACTTGTGTGTTTGGACCCCAGCTCTGCAGAGCCCCTGGGGCACAGCCTGGGCGGTACACAGGTGAGGGACGCTGACATCAGCTGGGGTTTGCGTGGGCTTAGTGGTCTACAATAAGCATTTTGCTCTATGGGGCCATGTTTAAGTGCTTTCAAGTGTAGAAGAACTTGAGCACATCCTTTTCTGAGGGAAGATCGTGGGAACTTGGGCTATTCAGAAATGCAGGAGGGCCAGTGCTGCTGTCTTTGCCTGTCCCAGGGCTGGATTTCATCTGCCTCTTACATTGAAATTCCCAATAAAAACTGTACAAATTCATGACTATTTGGCAATAAGGGTTGAAGGCAATTCCTCCTTATTGCTTAAATCTTGGAAGAATGTCTCATACTAGCAGTAGTTTGACAGTACCTACCAAAGCACATAGACCAATCATAACTTTTCCCCACAATTAAGCGGGTCCACATTTGAGCGTTTGGCATAGTCTCCTATAAATTCTGCAGCTAGTCACTTAAAAAGGAGCCAATATAATTTTGATTTTTAAACAGTAATAATCCTCTTCTCATTTCAAGGGTCTACTCCCTCATTTTTATTCCTGTGGCTAATTGTTTATCCATTTCTTGCTGACAAATGCCAGTTAGCACGGTTAGTGGCAGGAATTAATGGAAACCATAAATTACTTATTGTCTGTGGCGATTCTTCGCTTTGCAATCTATCTGGTAGACAAAATTCCTGAGCAGTGCAGTGTGTCAAGGGATGAGAATGTCTTTGTTCTGGGTAGAGCCACAGCACCATAACCACTTCAAAGGTATATAAAGAGTGAACGGGCCTTAAAGCTCTGAACTGATGCGACACACCACTGGCAAGCGCTAGAGACTCACTAGCAGCGTACACAGGATGCAATGGTGATGTTAGGTGAGAAAGAAAAGGGCCAAATACCATTTGTAAAACAAACCAAAAGCATATGCCTCCAGTATAATCTAAATTCAGTTTAATTAGGTAACTTGGTTGGAGATGATTGAAAAGAAGTAATAGCCCAATTAAAGAACAAAGCCTCTTGTCTTATACTTAGGGCAGACCCTTAGTTAGCAGGAGCGGAGATGAGTTGAACATCACCCCCGAGGTGTTTTTCTGTATACATTGACTGTTTTGCCAGTGCTGGTTGCTGCAGCAGTTCCCTGGCAGCTCTGAGTACCCTGGCATCTGAAACAACTTGCAGGGAAAAAACCCTTGGCCTTCTAATAGCCAGGGCAAACGCTGCAACAACAGTAGCTCCCTGTAAAATATTTTTCTGCTGTTTCACTGGGAGCTGCTTGGAGTGAACCTTGCCTCCCAGTCTCTTTGTAAGTCTAATCAATAGCTACAGAAGATCAGATTGCTGATATTTCTTTGTTGTTTTTTTTTTTTTTTTTAGGTTGGAGATTGGTTAGGTTCTAAATGAATTCCCACGTGCTCTCTTGCAAAAGCAGACCCATGCTGCTGCCAGCACTGCTGCAGCACATGCCATGTTCTTCAGCTACAGTAAGAAGGGGGTCAGTTGACCAGCATGGTGCAGCTCCTGTATGCCCTGGGGCAAGTGTAGGTCAGCCAGATGATCTGAGGTGCACAGGATCTTGTGGCTGGGGTGGGGGGTGGGGGGAGAAACAAAAAGAAGGGAAAAAAAAAGAAAAAAAAGGCCAAACACACTCTTGTCTAGTAAAGGCTGCCTTGGGATCTCTAACACCACTTGCGGCTGTATGGGATGTTACCTGCATGAAGTCCCAGCATTGTATCACAAAATTGAAGTAGAAGCCTTGAAGGCATTTCATGAACTGCTAACTCAAAAGAAAGTACATAACTTTTTTTTTTTAATCATCAATATTTTTCTCTTACAACTTTCTCATCCCCTAGGTACAATATATTTAATATAAAACTTGACAAGAACATGGAATATTGCCCAAAGGTGGTGGCTAGTGATGAATACTATCCTGTGCTCTGGTAGAAGCCTTTTTGTTCCCAAAGATTTGTAGGTTAGACTGGTACACATGTACATAATATGCTCTTACAAACTGTTGTGCTGTGTTTTTGGCACATGTAGTAACACTGGTTTTGCATTAAATTTTTAATGTATTCTCTATGTTGTTCTCTAATGTATGCTCTATATAGTATTTTGTTATTTCCAATTTGGGTTGCTTTAGTCATTCAGTGGACATACTGAGGAAATTCTATTTACAATGGTCTTAAAAATTTAGGGAGGTTTTGCTCTTTCTAATGGATCCTAATATAATATTACATATGAGGCACAAATTCTATCACTATGCCAATGTTACTAGTCAGTGACAAAATCAACGGGTATTTAAAAAATAGGTTATTTTGAGTCTGTGTCTCAGGAATATCAAACGACATTTCATAAACAGAGAGCATTTCTAATTATGTGTTTATCATGGGTCACTGCTTTTTCAAGACCTTTATTTGAATCAACAAAGCAGTGAAAAGAGCAGCCAACTACCCAGAAAGAGCTGATAGTTTTCTGCACCAATCTGCTTACCTTGGTGAGAACACAGTTACCAGGTGCTTTATAAGGGGCTCAGGATATGCAATTATTAACTAAATTTGTTTTTTTCCTCAGGTCTTTATAAGTGAAAATCATAGAATCATAGAATCATTAAGGTTGGAAAAGACCTCTAAGATCATCGAGTCCAACCGTCAACCCACACCACCATGCCTACTAAGCCATGTCCCGAAATGCCACGTCTACACATTTTTTGAACACTTCCAGGGATGGTGACTCCACCACCTCTCTGGGCAGCCTGTTCCAATCCCTGACCACTCTTTCAGTAAAGAAATTTTTCCTAATATCCAATCTAAACCTCCCCTGGCGCAACTTGAGGCCATTGCCTCTCATCCTATCGCTTGTTACTTGGGAGAAAGACCAACACCCACCTCACTACAACCTCCTCTCAGATAGTAGTATAGAGTGATAAGGTCTCCCCTCAGCCTCCTCTTCTCCAGGCTAAACAACCCCAGGTCCCTCAGCCGCTCCTCATAAGACTTGTTCTCCAGAACCTTCACCAGCTTCGTTGCCCTTCTCTGGACATGCTCCAGCAACTCAATGTCCTTCTTGTA
>VYZW01039449.1:64111-97156 GCA_013401315.1 Balaeniceps rex | reverse complement strand
CGCCAGCTTCTCTAGGAGAATGCTGTGGTAGACGGTGTCGAAGGCTTTACTAAAGTCCAGGTAGACAACATCCACAGCCTTCCCCTCATTCACTAGGCGGGTCACCTGGTCATAGAAGGAGATCAGGTTGGTCAAGCAGGACCTGCCTTTCATGAACCCATGCTGACTAGGCCTTATCCCCTGGTTGACCTGCACATGCCTGTCGAGTGCACTCAAGATGAACTGCTCCATAATCTTCCCCGGTACCGAGGTCAGGCTGACAGGCCTGTAGTTCCCTGGATCCTCCTTCCAGCCCTTCTTGTAGATGGGTGTCACATTGGCAAGCCTCCAGTTGTCTGGGACGTCCCCTGTTAATAGAAGTATTTCTCCCAAATTTACCAAATCAGAATCAAAACTTAAACTCCAATTGCTGGGAGAAGGGAAGCTCTGTTCAGTCAGCTTTGAAGGTGGTGTTTGCTGTGCAAAGAGCTCAGTGATCCAGAGACAACTTGTGAATGAGGGAGGAGAAAACAACCACCCAACCATCTCTACCATAATTACATGAAATTACTTTGAGAAGTGGAAGATATTAAGAAAAAATATCTGCTGATAAAAACAAATCATTAAAACAAAGCCCTTGAGCTGTATGGAGTGCAGTGAAACTGCATAACCCTCACTTTTTAAGGCCTGGGGAGGCTTACCAGGCACAGCTTCTGCTGTATCAAAACCTTTTTGTATGCTGTGATTTCAATCTTGTGGCAGAGGATGGGGGGAAAAGAAATCTCCTGCAAGATATTGTGGGTTAGACTGTCCTGAGGACTGCTTTGATATCGATACCATGATATGGACCTTTTGAGCATCACTCCTGTCTCCCTCGACTCCAGTGAGTGAATGCATCACTTTTCTCGTGGACTTGGTGTAACCTTCACTCCCGAGAAGAAGTAGGGAGGGTGAATTTCAGACAGGTGCTGTTGATCTCTTGCAATCCTGAGTTACTTTTGGGTAACGTCTAAAAGAGGACCTTGCTGACATGTTCATTCAATGGTGAGTCTTAGATGAGTTTCCCAGGCAACAAGGAAATGGCTGTGCTGCTTTCCACTCTCACTAAAGACAAACCAGATATTTAATGGATGACTAAAAAGGAACAAATATTTTAAATTCATAAATACCAGTGAGAAGAAACTAATTATGTAAAGTAAAAAGGCAAATTAGCATGAAATTAAGAGGAAATTTACATTTTGTATCAGAAACATATTCACAGACTGATACATCGGGCTGTGACTAAAACTGATCAGAAGTCATCACTTCCACTGCTGGGGAGGCTGCAAAGCTCTAAATTATGTTTTAGAGCAATTAGCAGAATTTTTTATATTTCTGCGTTGGCAGGAAAATACCAGAGATGCTCAAAGCGTTTAATTGTGAAAACTATGAAGGAAGACGTGGGTACCAGGATTGGGCTCCCATGGAAACACAGTCCCAATGTTTCTCGGTTGTGGGTTTCCTGTCCATCCTGTCCTGTCTGGTGAAAAACAGGGCTCAGAAGTGATGGGAGTTTGAAGCTGGTGATGCAGGAGGCTGTAGCAGCCTCAGGTCAGGAGCAGTCCATGACATACAGCTGCCCCAGAACTGAGTGACCTGGAAAGTCCCAGATGCAAATGTGGCTAACTAAAGCCAGCTTCCAAAATACTGTTCCCCCAGTTGATAGCTGTGCTGTCATCACAGGAACCATCTCCTCTTGCTGTAAGTGAAAGATGGGTTTGACTGCTTTTCCTCACAGTGTCTGGTTACAACCGGGCTTGCAGCTCTCTCTTTGAGGCACAGTATTGGTTTTGACTGACCACTAACCTTAAACAGTGTCTTTAAAAATATAGTTATCTCAGATTTCAAGTAGATGAAACGCTGGATTAGTTGTTGTTACAGGCCAACATTTGATAGCTAGTATGGGAATTTGGAAGAGAAACTAGGGATATACTATCAGCCCCATTGTAGTGTTGGAGTAAATGGGCTCTTGATAATTTTTTCAAAGTGAATAAAAGTGGGAGGAAAACTAGCTTGCCAAGAGGAATAGTTGGCAATTAATGGAAAATAGCTTTGCTCTTTGTAGACTTTACAGATGCAAGGATGAGACAAACATTTTTTTGGTCCTGATTCAGCAGGTTCACAAGGGTCACACAATTCACAGCACAAAGCATTGGCCTGACCTGCAGAGAGTGATCCACTGGAGAGTACGGAGCCACAGAAAAGCCTTTGATCTCTGCATGCGCCTGCCAGTTGGCCACTGCTGTGTCAGAAATGCCTCTGTTGTTAGTGGGGAATGCGAATGTGATAAAGAAGCATTTCAGAGTGTACTGTATGCAAAGCCTCAGTTTTCTCCTGCCTCCAGAAACCTATGTGGCTCCAGAACCAGCTGTATGGTAAAACTTTTTCTGTAGCCACCTCAATCCCCCAGACATAATACTCCTCCAAATACCACATGAAGAAATAAGCAAAACCAAGCCCAAAGACCCTCAGTCAAGTTGTATTAAATCTTTTGCAGCCACAAAACATTTCCTCTGGCTGCATGAACCATAAGGAGGCACCTGTAATTTATACAGCTGTGCTGGCGCCATAGGCTGCTTCAGCTGCCAGCAGTGACAGTGGTGGCCATGTCCTCCCAGTATTGCCCAGGATAGAGGCCAGCTTGCAAGAACGGCTGCCGTGCAATCAACCTTCAGCCAGAACAATATGGGAAGGTAAGTGTGCCCAGGATTTTGCAGGGAGGCATAGGGCCAAATGCCTTGTGTGCCCAAAGCATATTGAAAAAGTGCTTGTTCTGATGAGTCAGTCATGCAGTGCTTCTCTAAGGGGCTGAGCAGCGAGGAAAGGTAGGTACAAAATGAAGCCCAAGAGGCTGCAGGTCTAATGAGGTCCCACCACTCCACACGGGGCTGGAGCCTGAATGCAAGAAAAGGAGGTCAAAGGGACTGGCTCCCTGCTCTGGGTGCCTGTGGGCCACTAACAGGCCAGGGAGCTGGTATGGATAAGCTTCATTTGTACCTCTGTTGAGGGCAGCAGAGAGAATAAGGTAAGGGGCACGAAAGGACGAGGAGAGGGTTTGTTTGGAGGAAATGAGAATCTGAACTCTCCTGGGGGACTGGAAGGGGTCCCGGAGCAGCACTTCTCAGCTGAGCGTAGAAATTTCAGGGTGAGGAACACAGCCAGGTGTGTGCAGCCTTACAGTGCTGGGATGAGATTGCAGGAGGCGGCTCTGGGAATGAGATTATTGAACCAACTGCCACCAGCTTGTTCTTTGCCTTACAAAAAAAATCTCCTCTCTAGTTTGCTCCAAGCAGCAGCCTGATTCTGAGGTCTTGCAGAGAGAGAACTGGTTACTTGGAAATGGGAACTAGACCTGATAGACCTGGACTTAATCAAAGCTGTGAGTATTCTGGTCAAATACAACTATTAATAAACACCTTTAATATGGAGGAATGAAAAATGTCTTTTTTTTTTTTAATTGTGAGTTGTAATCTGTTTGCTAAACTGCCTTCAACTCTAAATTGGCCTTTTGACTCTTTGTGACTGGTTAGACCAAAGGATAGACAAGAAGGCCACTACTCCCTCTTGGGAAAACCCACTGGTATTTACAGTAATGCAGAAAATATTCTTACAGTAATGTGGGTGAGAGGAGGATTGTGCCTTTGAATCTCACTCCCCGCAGGAGCTGCACAGCCTGGCAGGAGCAGCAGGGTCTCTGCACTGACACTGGGAGCAGATGTAGAGGGCTGCATGTGCTTAACTGCTCTGGCTACTAATTATTGATATACATGGAGAGCAGTTCTGTAGCATGATCACCCATGTCTCCATGCTAAGTTCTCGTTTAACAAGTCTCCCAAGAATTGTTCCTCACCTCTAAGCGAAAGGTAAATGGGGTGAATGTGTGTGTGTGTGTGTGTGTGATATAACAAATACTGTATCACACCTTTCCTATGCAGAGGTCTCTGGGCTGTGAAGCCAACGGGGGGTTTGTACCAGCAAAGACTATTATTTTTTGCATAAGAGCAGCATTAACCATGAAGGGAAAGAAACTCAACATTTTTGAAATCCCATTCCAAGTTTACACTGTGCTGAAATGTCTTTCCATTGCTCAATAGCATGGTGAGCTGCTCTGGGATGAAGATGGAGCAATTTTTCATTTAGCTCTCTAGGAGCAGAATAAACCACACGTACTTTTCACACCGCATAAGGATTTATGGGAAATGTTGACATGGCTGGCTGTCTGTCAAGGTTACAACAGCAGCTTCAGCATTTTTTGGCACACCTTTTTAAAATACAACTGTTTACTGATTTGTCATTTTTGTCTTACAACAAGGAAGGGGTAATTTTTTTTGCACTTCAGGGGTCTATTCAAGTAATCTCATCTCCTTATTTATGAATACAATGGGGTGTGATTTTCATACATATACACTCAAATTGCAGCTACCAATGTGTCCCTCATCTTACAGGAGCAATGCCACCAATTGATATACTGATTTAATGTTTTTATGGGTTTTATAGTAATTTTCTTTCCCTACCAGGTACAGAAAACTGAGCATACTTTCCTGTATACTTTATATTGCATTATAAAAAGGAACTCATTGCTCTGGACATTAAATTCAGTTTGCAAAACAATGTTCCTACTGCATCCAGTACTGCCAAACAAAATATTTGCCTATTTACTGCTCTGACAGTCTGGCAGTTGGAATAGGGTAGGTGGTAGCAGAGCCATAGCATTTACCTTTGCTAAAAGTTTTGAAAGAGGATTATATATTATAAATGCCTTGCAATTGGGTGGAGACAGACTGGAGGGTCAAGAAGAGAGGGCTGAGGCTCAGGGTAATAAATGGCCGAGAGACTTACTGTGGGAACTTGTGTAGAAATAGAGAAGGCAAACCCCAAAAATTCAGATCAGCCAGCAACAGATAAAACCCTTGGGGAGTGGTGCAAAGACTGGAAAGTGAGACTGGGACCAAAGCAGGTAAATGAGAGAACCGAATGAAGCCTTTGGTTTGGCTCTGTTTAAGTTTTGCCTTTTATCCCGTCAGTTTAAATAACTGTGGAGAATCTAACAGTGATGCTGAAAATCCAATAATCACCTGAATTTTCACTAGAAATAGTTTTTGGTTTTCATTGCTGGAAAAAAGTTTATTAAAAAATATTTAGGTTTGTTTAAAGCACTGCCTAGTTTTTGAAGGTGCAATTTCAATGAAGGTACAATCACAGTCAGTGCTGGTTGCCCTGCCCTTGCCCTGCCCTCTCCTCCCTCCCAACTACTGAGCATGAAGAGCTTCAGGAGGCAGAGCTCTGCATGGTTTTCATTAGGCAGAAGGGTTAAGAGAGTTTTTTCTACAGATCTTTATTGCTAGGGTATGACAAGGAAGGAATCCAGCTTGCCTTTCAGAGCCCAGATTTGGTTTTGTAGTCCTAGCAATAAATTAAAGAAAAAAAAAGAAAGAAAAAAATCACCCTGTGAACTGTGCACACATTATCATTTCCCATGGATTTCCAGATCATTATGAAACCCCACCAGGCCAGCTTCCCAATGTCAAACTGCAGAGTGGAATTGCACTGGAAAAAAGAGGTCACTAACAGGAGTTCAGAGCTGAACCAAAGAGCAGCACAAAGGGCCTCGGCGGTGTGGTCCATGTGCGACCAGTCCTGCGAAACTGGGGGGCTGTGCAACTCCATCTTTGTGTCTGCCACCACCAGCTCTGCTACTGGGCAGCGTCAGGTAGATCAGTTTTAAGTATTGCATGAAAAATTTCTTAGAAAATTGCTAATATTTTGGAAAAGGCCCAAATCTATCCATTCTTTTGAAAATATGCGTACAAGTTCACACAGACAATGCTGCTGTCCTCACCACAAAATTTAGCAACTGTCGGTAATGGTTGTGAAGGGAAATAGAAATGCAGCTAAACTGAGAAGTGTTCAGTTATTGACCATCTGTGTGGTAACTCGTGCTAAGTAATGATTCTTTTTTCTGGTTGCTTCAACAAAGCAAGCACATCAGACTCTTAAAGTCAAGTATCTACTGCCATTCTTCTGGTAAGAAACTTCAGGCTTTATGGAAGTTGCATATATTGTAACACAATGGCATTAACATCTTGGTGAGAGGTATTGCACAGATGACAAACACTATTGAGTGAGGCAGACTAATAAATGTTATCTTAAAAAAAAATCAATTAGCAGAAGCAAGACAAAACATGCAATTCATTAAGTAACTCCATATGATCTTCTGAGTTCCAAAAACTCCTCAACTCCAAAAAATGATGATTAGGAGGAGGCTTTTAGTTAAAAGAAATCCTGTGGTCTGACAACGCAGAAGTAAACTGGACTGTAACTTCTCAGGCAGTGCAGGAAGAGCTGTACTGCACAGTCAGCTGGTGCCTGTGGATACTGCTGCAGAAACAGTGTGAATATGTCTGCATACAGCTTTCTGTCTGACTGCGCTGGGAAAGTTTCTTTACAAGTTCTAAATTAATGCAAATAACTTGTTCAAGTGAGTTTCAGAAGTCGTACTGCCTCCAGTGAGTGAGTGCATGTGTTACAGATGCCTGTTCATGATCCCCTACCCTGAGCCTTCAGTAAGCCTGGCAGGGACCGGAGTGGCCTCGGCTGCTTTGACTTCTAAAGCCACAGTCACTGCTTCCTCAGATGGTGACTAGTCACTTCCAATATTCTGTGGGTAGTTAGTGAAATTAGGTGTTTGGAAAAACTTGATAATATGAAAGTATACTGGAACATTTCTTGGATCAGACTACTGCATTACTCATGCATCATTAATTCTCAAAATATTAAGGGAACATTTCTTAATATTGGGCCCTATTCCGTTAAAGAGATACAAAACAGCTTGCTTAGTTTAAACCATGATGCAAAAAGCACCATCAGCTGAGCAGATCCCCTGTGTAAGGGTAGGTAGGAAACCAAAGTGGGACTGTTGGTGTAGAAGAGATTTGTTGGGCTTAGACTGAGAGCTTTGGATTTTCTGTTATGCACTGTGGTGTGTACATGTTTTATTAGCCCAGAACTGCAATATCTCATTGTTAATGCTCATGTTGCTTAACTCCTGTGTAGAATTTTCTCTTGTCACAGCAGACCAATTTAATGCTCTTGTCAGTATTCCTTGTATAACTAAAACCACTACTAACTTTGCCTGCAAGCCTGAGTTTGAAAAGAATGCAGCCTTAGTACTAACGGTATTGGGACCGCAGCTGCATTCATTAGCTCTGTTTTTTAGTTTCTGCCATTCCAGCAGGATTCTCCTCTTTTCCAGGTTTAGAGCTGCCCTGGCATTTTCACTGCATTCGTTACTGTCGTGCCAGAAGCACAAACAGAACTTCAAGTGAGCTTCATTTCCCTTCTTCTCTACGTTGGTACATAATGATGTTACCTACTGTTTTATTGCTCACGTCCCAGCTCCTCTGAAACTGATAGTTGTGCTTTCTGCTTCATAACTGGAAAAAGTTTGGAGCGTGTCAGCAACCAACTGCTTTATTAAGTTATTTTTCTGGATGGGTGATGCTATACCCTGCATTTTAAGGTCGTCTATTAAGATGGAGCATGGAATTGGTAGATTGCAGAAGAACAGACCCCAGACAGCGGCTGGTCTGAGCTCAGCATGGGTTCTCACTGCCTCATGCCTCCTCCCACAGTCCCTGAAGATCTGTGGGATCTGTGGGATTACACTGGAGGAGGTGACACCCTATGCCCAACAGTTCCATCAGTTGGCTCTTTTGATTCAGTCTGAGCTGGTGAGAATAACTGACCAGAGACTGCTTCTGCCTTTTTATCACTTTCCAAACCCTCCCTCCTGTTGATCCTGAGCTCTTAACCTCCACTGGGTGACCTGCCTGTCAGGGTGACATTTTTGGTGACAAGCTGGCTTACCGCAGTGAGCTCATTCTCTAAGATTTCTATGTAAGAACAGTGTAATACTTCATGGCTTTCTTCATTAATGACCCCTTATTAGATGGTTTGTAGGTAGACACCTTTTAAATTACAGCCCAAGATGGACACGGAAGGCTACAAAAACGGCAAGGGCCATGTATCCAGTTAGGGGAAATCGGATAAAGATGAATAATGCAATGCCCAGGATGCCAGGAGGAGGTCTGCAGTACACATGGCTTGCCAGATGCTGCCTGTCTTCCTGCTGGGCCCATGCGAAGACTGGAGCACTTCTGCCTTTGGGATCCACTTAGGTTGTAACCATCGATTTATGCAAAAGCAAATATCTCTGTAAAGAAATGCTCAGAATTCT
Organism: Balaeniceps rex; assembly: GCA_013401315.1. Lineage (NCBI taxonomy): Eukaryota > Metazoa > Chordata > Aves > Pelecaniformes > Balaenicipitidae > Balaeniceps > Balaeniceps rex. Next base: position 88,902 of record VYZW01039449.1, on the reverse strand, counting down.
GCATTATCTTCCTGAGCTAAATAGAAATTGGTCTCTGAGCATCCCCCTAGTTTCCATGGAACTGCTCAGCAGGGGTCAGATGCAAACTCCTGCTAACTCGAACTCCCCGAGCTCTGATGTGGCCTCTGATTTGGAAGATGCAGAAGCAGGAGGGAGCAAGCAGTAGGACAGGTTGGATAAGCCATGTAATCCCTGGGCCCCGGGGGTATTCCTTCTGCAGCAGACTGAATTTCGCTGTAAAAATTTATCAGCTTCACTTGCTCTTGCACACAGAAGAGTTTATCTTGGAGAGTGCTTTTTCTTTTTTTCTATTTTAGTGGAATTATTTTAGATACTCCTGCTGGCTATCTGCAGAAATTTGAAAGGAAACAATATATCTGCTTTTGGAAACTGATGGTTCTTTGTCATGGAACTGATTTCTTGAAACAAAAACAATTTTCTATTTAATCTTTCTCGTGTGTTATTTCTCTTTCTATATTATGCAAAGTAGTTCTTTACAGAATTTATGGTCTTGTGTATAATGTAAAAGGTAAACTTTAAATAAGAAGATATTTTTGGCAGGCTACAAAATGGAATTTGATAAGGTGAGCTCTGGGAAGTTACTGTTTTGGGAAGCACAATGAGGGCAGGTGAGCCAAACTGTCTGTTTTTTCAGTGCCCCTGCTAGAAAGCCCCAGTGGCAGGGGATTTATGGGAGCTTTGAAACAAGCCCTCCATCACTACAACCTACTTCACATTTAAAACTTGTCAGCATCAAAGGAACAATAGAAAGATAAAGTGAGAGACTTCCGTGTGAAATTTGAAGGGGGGAGGGCTGTTCAAAACCACCGGATAAACTAGGAAATTCAATTGCTATATTTTTCAACAATTTTCTTGTCTCTGGCATGTCAGGTGGGTGTTAACGCTTTCAAGTTGTTACCACCACAGGGACTCGCTACGAAGAACAGAAAAGGCTAAGCGCATCATCAACCGCAGCCAGGCATCAAGCGGCTGCGAGGGACAGCGGGCAGCAAGTGGTGCAGGATTGCTGCTGGAAGTGAGCCTGTGGTCCTGCAACAGTCAGTCATAGCCCATGGTGGAAGAAAGGTGAAAAGAGAAATATAAATAGCAATGGAAGCAGTAACATAAACATTTTACAAGGGAGGTCAAAACCACTTTATTATTTTTATCAGTTGGATTAGAATGAAAAATGACATATTCTCAGAGTGTTTTTGCAAATATCTAGCAGGTCTGTGATTATGAACTGCTAGGGTCGATGCAACACTAATACTTGGTAAGTGGTAAATTACCCACATATTTCCTAGACATGTGAGCTCAGCTTGGAGTGTTAAATGGCTGTTCTGGTATTTCATTAGCAAAGACAGCTACTTTGTTTTTCTCAATAGCTTTTCCAAGCAGCACTCCTTCCTTTCCCACCTTCTCTCTGAGGGGCTCAGAGGCTGTTGAACATATCCAAGCACACAGTTTTTTCTGTGTCCCAGGAGCTGGCTTAGTCATTTAATGATTTTATATATCTATATCTAAACCTCTTTTCCTTCAGGGAAGAGAAAAGGTAAAAGATCTGCTTTTCTGACATTATTCAAGTTGAAGGCATGCTGCTGTTGAACTCACCCAGGGGATTAGGTAACGTGCAGAGATTTCTAAGGAAAACTGTCATGGAGCTGAAGCTGAAGCTAGAGGTGGCCATTGGACCTACATAATAACTTCCCTGTCTCTGCGCTGGAAGTTGTCCTGGGCTCCAGGGAGGCATCTGTGGCACCCCCGTGTCACCCAGGGCAGTGACCAGCCCATGTAATACCTGTTTTAGCTGGGGACATCCAGTACCTATGCAGGTTGCTTCTCCTCTCCAGCATTTTGGTTACTTGAGCAGGACATGTCTCACTGTCCAGTTGCAGGAAGAACATTTGTACTTGGTTTCTATGTGGCAGCATTGGACCCAAGACAGCCTGCTCATAACCTGGAAGTTATGAGTGCCAAGTCAGCTTCAGGAAACTCTTCCAGCCGTCCTTGATGGCCTTCCCTCTCCAAAGCCTCTGCTTAGCAGAAAGGTACCACATCTTACCTGAAAAGAGGAAAAGCAAGATGATCATCACCTAAAGTTTTCTTGGGTATTTAGCCAGGATCAATGAGTTACCAATCAGGTTAGCTACGATATGGACAATTTTGAACATAAACATAGTTCACCAAACCCCCCTACCACACTTAAAAAGTTAAAAAATGCCAGCAAGGATGAAGAATAAATAAGCTCACCATTAAGCTAATGAGACCCATATGCTTGTGCAGTCAAATAGAAGTGAGATAAATGTGTTGAAGAGCCAAAAAGCAGATGAATGAACCACAACAGACATCCTGAAATCATGTTTAAAAGGCAAATATTGATATTTCTCACACTTTTTTCCCTTATGTGAATCACATCTAAATAATGCATCTGGTAGAAGAGAACATATTTTTGCCTTTGAGCTCATACTCAAATGAATAAAGCAAACCCAATTTGAGAGAATACCTACAGGCTGCTACAATTACTGGAGACTGCAGACAGTTGGGGAGTCACAAACAAGACTTGCCATCATGATGGAAGCTGAGCCTGGAAGTAATTTCTATTCAAATCTGCACAAATTCATCTGAGAATTTTTTTCCTAAAAATGCAAGCCACACAATTTTCTCCTGGGATGAAACTGCAAATGTTGGGTTTGGGGAATCCAGAAATAGTTGCAGTCAGAAAGCACTTTAATACCAGAGAAATTATCCTGTTTCTTCTGTTTTGTTTCCATGTTACTTATACAGAAGAAGGAAAAAAAGAAAAGAGAAACAAACCACTAGCTTTTATGAGCTTGATATTACTATTTCAGGAAAGGTATACCTCAGGGAAGAATTTTCCTTCCTTTGCTAAAGGTTTGGGCTACTTGTTGCTATGCACTTGCTCTTCTAGCTGCTGCTGTCACCGACATTTATTGTTTTGCAGGTCTGACAGATCAGCCCATCTTTCTCCACCAGTGATGTCATTTAATTGGGCAAATTATGTCTTATAAATACTGCTGGTAGAAAGCTACAAGTTTCAGGCTACCCTCCAGGGAAAATGTGCCAAAATTCCTCTCCTTCCCTTTGAAGGTGCCACTTTTAATCGATGGAGCTACCAATTTAAATTGTGTGGGATGGACCAGCCCTCCTGCCTGCTGAGATGTGAGGATGGAGCTTGCCGTTATGCTGAGTGTGGTTATTATAGCATATGCTCCTGTGTGCTCATGTTTATAATTAAGAGCAAAGTGATGAATTGTGAATTTGGGGCCAGTTCAAAAGGAGATGAGGGAAGAAGCTCTATGTGGTGGTGGTGGCTGCTTGGGCTGAGGAAGAGGGTTCTTGGTCAATGCTATATTTGCATGCTTGTGTAATGGATGTCATCTTCCCCAGTGATACCAGGTATTGTACTGGGAACTAGCATGAGCCTAGCATCAGATAGTCTTCTTGTGATACACTTTATGTATCATGACATATATGTAATATACCAGGCGTATATCACATGCCTGGGTCATAAGGGCAAGCGTGTGATTCTAAATAATGTTTGGCTCAATGGCCAGTCAGATGTGTTTTCTTATCTGCTTTTCTTTTCATATATATATTTTTGCCTTTTGCTGATATTCTTATTTTTCTGACCTCCCTTTCAGGGAGCAGAAAGAATAAATACACCCTTTTCCTTGGCTTCCTTTCAGACCATCTTCCTGAAAGCCAAAAAGCTGTGAATATTGATCACATTTAGTTTAATTCATAGTATCCTCTCAGATGGAAGGCTTAAATAGCCAGCAGGTACTGATATACTGTCTGAAATGGACACTTTACCAGTCCGAGCTGTGTGTACCCAACTGACGCACAGCAGCAAAAGATGTAAATGTTTGGAAAAGACACTTATGTTTTTTAACCAAGCATAGATTTTCACAAAACACAGTTTCAAACTGGTAGCTCGAAGTTTATAGCCTTTCTCTCTGCACCTTGAAGTGGGAAGGTAGAGCTTAAAACCTATGAAATAATGAGAACTGAGCCCAGAATGGAAAAAGTGAGTGTAGATGTAGTAGAGCTATGCTAGTTAACACCAGCTAAGGATTTGGCTTTCAGCTTCTATGTATTATCTGATTACACAAGTTTGTTGTTGTTGTGGATTTTGTTTTGTTTTTATCTCCAGGTCTGCTGGTGTGGGATTTGACTTCATTGCAACATCTCCAGCTAAGAGCCTGTCAAAGAGCCTGCTGACAAAGGTTTTCTGGTGGTCCACATTACATCTATAACATCACTGAAATATAACCTAGCATTTGCAATTAGAGAGGGTGCCCTAAGTGTAACGTAAGTGTTGATTACCTGACACTTCTCCTCCAGCTGAAGCATGGCCCTATCATGCGCTGGCATCAGCTGCCAGGCTATTACAAGCCACTAATGACAATTTCCTTCCCTCATATCGTATTGTAAATGCATTAATAGGTCACAACTGTAGCTCATATCTTGCTTAGCAGATGAAAGGAAATCACTCTCCTCCAGATTAACTGAATTAAAATGGGAGTGACATTCCTGATTCACCAGGAGTAAAGCAAAGGCTTATTTTATGATTCAACATTGAGGAGAATAGCTGTATTTTCCTCTTTCTTCTCAGTAACCAAAAAGGTTCAGTTTGGGAGATCATATTAACCATCCTCATGAGGTGCACCATACGTTTTAGTCTTTTTTAGTTACTGTAGCCTTTACAATCTCAGATAAATGTCATACTTAGTGCTTTGTTTTACAATTAAATCTCTCCTTTGGGGAGATTTTAAAATCTTTTTCTCTCATCACCTGTGAAGCATAAAGGAAAACCTTAAATTTACATTACTATGGGCAAACAACAGTTTTGTTTGGAAAACAAATTTTAAACTATTATTTTATCAAGATGCTGTTTATTAAATGCTGTGTTGATGCCACATAACAACAATGCAGGAGATAAAAGACATTTTCCCTCCCTCTTCAGCAGTGCCTTGCACAAGGCAAAGCATCGGGTTATTATTTGAAGATAAAAGTCTACCCAAAATAAGAAAGACAATATCAGCTCAGGTCTCCACACGTTTTTAAGATTTGAGTTTTAAGGTTTCAGTTTAAGCATGAATTTACATCTTGAGCAGACTTTTGGTAACTGCTGAAGAACTTGAATCTATTCACAGCTCTCTCCCACTCCTCAAACCCACACATACTTTCTGCAAAGTGCTTTGCACACAGATATGTCTCATTAAAAAAAAAAAAATCATTTCTTAAAGAACAGCAAGCTCAAATTTAGCACTTCTGAACTGTATGCAGAGACTGTTAAAGTTCTGCTGGAAAAATTCTAAATGTGAGGCTATGGCTGGGTGCGGGGATGGAAACGTGACTTTCTCTGCCATAGGGTTTGGCTCTGGAGGATCTCTGAGCTGTTCCCAAGCACTGATTAAACATCACAGCTCCCCTGTAAGATAAATAGGGGATTAACCACACCTAACACACACGACCTCGGGGTGAAATTCAACAGCAGTGTGACTAAAGGTGAGCCAGAGCTGCCCACAACTGGAGGTGTAGGCTAGTGGGGTACTGGCCATTGGGTTGGCTTCGCCTGAAATTGTGAGGAGCTGCAGCTACTCTTGTCACAAATGTCATGATGTTTTCTCTTTATGGCAATAATTTCCAACTATCTTGTTTTATGCTGCTTTATGTAGATAACACTTAAGAGGGAAATCTTCATTATATTTTCCTCTTTCTAGGTGACTGGTGTTTCCTGTCTGTTACAGAAGCTATTAGCATTGCAGTTTTGGGGTAAATTAATTCAATTCATTGCTGATTAAAATAGAGATGGTCAGAAACAAAAAACTAAAACACCTTCCTCCTCTTTATCTCTCCTGAGTGTCACATGGCTGTTTCTAACACTTTTTTCCTCACAGCTGTGTGGCATTTTAACCTTTCTTAACTACCTCTCCCCAGAGGCGCTGACAGCCTCCTTGAGGGGCTGAGGTGGGGCCAGTGCAGAGGTGGCTGGAACTGGCCATGTCTGGCATGGGGCAGCCGCAGCCTCACCTCACAGAGGCCCCTGCAGCCCCTCCAGCCTTGCCACGGATGCCCAGTACAAGGAGAAACAAGGAAAAGGGTTTCTTTGTGCGGAAACCATAAGAAGTGAAAGCCACTGTGCTGCTCCAAAGGTGTTTCAAAAGTAGAGAGCAAAGGTGAGTGCCAGGAGGCAGGAAGGACTGCTGCGGTTCCCCCAGCCCCTCACCCTGCAGCAGAGGTATGCTCTCTGTTTCTGTTATTTTATACAGCAGGAGTTGTAAGTGCAACTCATTCATCTTGGGAGACTGTCCCCCTGCTTGTCCCTTTTTCCGCCATCTGAAACTCTCCACTGTGGTCAGAGGCTCACTGGCTTCTGCAGACACTCCTCCTCAGGTGGTGATAAGCTGTCCTCCAGTATTTTCCCTTCATTAATTAGTTCCCTGCTCTCTTACCCTGAACCAAGGCATGTCTCAGCGGGCACCCCTGCTCCTGCAGGTTTGTCACCTGCGCAAGTGGGATTGCAACAAGGAGTCCAGGCCCCGTTTGGCCACACACAGAGGTGCTGGGGAAGGTGAGGCACTCCTGCAAGAGGAGCCCGGTGTCTCCAAGGGCTCACCTGCTTGCTGTGCGAATGGGGCCCTTGGCAGCCATGTGGAGTCACCTCTCCTCCTCCTGACACTTGGCTTGTGTTAAAATTGGAGAAAAATTGGATCCTCCTTTCTTCTTTGGTGGCAGGGGTTTGCACAGGCTCCAGGTGTGGACTCCAGATTTTTCCCTCTTCTCCCCTGTGCCAAGGGCAAAGCATGGGCCAGCTGTAACTATTTCAGAAAAGCCCAGAAGGTGAACAGGTAACACAGATAAGTGGGGCCTTTCTGATGAGCAGCTACCACAATGCCTTGGCAATCCCAGTTTACAGATCTCATCTTAACAAAACAAAAACCCCACAACCTTCCCTCTATGACCCTTTCTTTTCTCTGCAAAGGCTCATCAAGGCTTACACTGGAGACCACTGGAGTGGGATCTGTGGGCAGCTGGGGATCTACCCATTGCTGCCTGAAAACTTCTTCAAAACAACACTTCCCCAGAAACTGTAACACGTTGAGAAAACAGACCAGGCTGCTGCAGGTCAGACCCTTACTGTGGGGGGTTCTATTTATTTTTTCTTTCTGATGGCTATAAAACTAACGGGCCACATTTTTCATTCTTTCTGGCATTGTTAAGGAGAAACTGGGATATAAGGATATCCCTAAACGGTTTACATCTGTGTTCTGAATCTTGAAGAAAACACCCAGCCAAATTTCAGGAGAGAATCTGGAGACAGCTGTGAATGGGGTGTTGCTGCTGTCTGTTTTATAGGGTCATCTATTCCCTTCAGTAGTAACAGGAGAACCATGTCCAAGGCAATCATGAGTTTGCCTTTGAGTATGAACTAACCAGGGCCACATAGTATTACAGCCTTGTTAACTTTCCTACACAGCAGCATCCATAAATTCAGCAAAGAAGTATGTGCTGTAAAAGGTATGCCTATTGCATGGGTCTGGTTCCAAAGCTGCAGTTTCAGCTATGGTGGGAAAAAAGAAAAGGAAACATCTCAGTTGGATTTTCCAGAGCAGGTAACTTTGGGACTACTTTTTAACTTTGAACCAAGATGATTTTGTGTGAACTAGGTATATTTGTGCAGGATGACATCTCCAAATAGTCCCTGTGGGGCTCATGAGATGGTTTTGCTAAGAACTTGGCTCGCTGTGTGTCTGTGCTGCCCAACAACAGAGATGTTTTGCCTCACTAGATGATAACTTTCACATGTTAGAGATCTGTCACGGTAGAAGTCAGTACTAACTGGCTCACGTGGCCTTCAGCTTTCCAAGATTTAATCATCAGGTTTCTAGGCTGATTCAAGTTTTTATTAGCTCCACACCTTATCCAATTTGAGAAGCCTCTAATATGAGGCCTTGTTCCTGGCTGGAGGAGAGATATGGTCTGCCAGCACTTGGTGACAGTCACCAATTTCCCCACAGCAGTCAAAACACAATATTACTGTTTCTTTGGGTCATTTGCATTTTAAAACAAGCAAGGAAATCGGCAATGATATTGCATACTAAATAACAGTAGGTTAGTTTCTAACCCACTCAGTTTACTTTAACATAATGCTAGTTTTCTGTGGAAAAGGTGCTGAAAGCCTGAGGCTGATGCTTTTACTAGAGAATAGCTTTGGGGAAAAAAAATTGAAAATGAGTATTCTGGTGGTGGCCACCACTGCCTGGTGGGATCAAGAGACAGATTTAGTGGTAAAACCAGCAGCCTGTGCCACGTCCGTTCCCGTGCTGGTGTGTTACTGGAAGGCAGAGCCAGGCAGTGTGGCACAGCTCTGCCAGCCTCGTGGCTGGATCCACACCTGACTAGGGCAGCTTCTTCGATGCTTCCGTGATAATGGCTTGTAGTAGCTACTGAAAGGTATTATGGCAAGAAATTGCCCGTCATGCTCCTTCAGGATAGCAGGTAGTGTCAAACAGCAACTTGTGTACAAGGTAACTTTGTGACATTTGGGGAAATAGCCATTTGGGTGGTTTATTTGTAGTAGGTATTTATTACGAACGCAGGATGTTAATAGGGCTTGGACCCTGCATTCTTGGCCTCAACGCAAATATTTTTATTTGAGCCATCCACTAGAGGAAAACAATGATCTGTGTCAAGTAATTATAAGGGTTTATGCACTTCTTTATCAAAGGGGACCATGCTGTAACTCCCAAATGCACAGGTTATTGCCAGTGACCTGCACCTATTGGCAGCAGGTCTCTGCCTGTGCAGGCTAGGCCAGAAACCTCTCATCAGGTCTCTGCCTTAGTCTCATGTGCCACCATGGCTGGGGTTACACCAGGCTCCTCACAAAAATGCAGGTGCTGGTTAGAACAGACTCCTGTGTGTGAGTCATGTGTGATGACTGAGCAATGCCTAGTATCTGGAGCAGACGAGACAAAGCAACAGCCTCAGTTAACAAGGTGATGTAAAGTGCTGCTGGGATTTGAGATAGTGCTGGAGAGTGGATAACTGTGGAAGGCTTAAGCAGTGTTTCCCTCTGCATTTGTGAGCACCAGAGATGAAATAGCGGTAGTCTTATTTATGATTCTAGCAGGTTTTGAAGGGCCGTATGTTTCTGGCAATTTTCTGGTAGCTCGGAAAGTGGCAAAGGCAGTGGGCAACTCCAGATAGTAAAGCAGAAACTTGGCAAATGGTACTTCCCATGCAGTGAAATGCAGATGTATCAGATGGAAATCATACCTCATTTCAGGGATGAAGACAAAATCTTCCCATTTTGGGTTCGTAATGGAGTGTGTTATGGGGATGATGAGCTTGAGAATGGAATCTAGATGGGAATATTCAGGCTCAGAACTAAACACTGACAAAATGAATTTATAGTTTGGAAAGGAAAGAAGGGGATCCCGCATAGGCTGGTGGGTGTAAAAAGCATACAGAGAACTAATGTTGTGGCCATGGGAATGAACGCCAGGTTTTACAAGAGCAGAAATACGAGTGCACAAGAACCTGCCTGCAGGGCTCTCTGTGCCGAGGTGAACACACATATGCCGTTTTGGGGGAGTTCTGTGGTGTGGGCAGTGTGCACATGGGCAAAGATGCTGACTCCAGCAGCAGCAGCTCCTTCTGATAGCTACAAGGTACTGCAGCAGGAGATGGGTATGTGGTCATCTTTGAAGCAAATGGAAGAACTATTAAGGTGGCCATACAAATATAAGCCACCACACTGCTGGGAGCAGAAATATTTCCACAAAGGGAAAAGCTCCTGGCAGTAGAAGATGAGCGGTAAAACTCAGCAGTTGGGAGGTATGTAAACTAAATATCTAAGTAAAGGAATGACAGAAGATACAATTTATTTCAGGTTAAAAGCCAGACAAGTCCTTGCTTGCACTGAAAGGGCAAGGGTTTAAAAAAAAAAAAAAAGCCTCCACAAACTTAAGGGAGAGCTTTAAGTTATCCCTGCCACCCTGCCTGGGGCTGGCTGCATGTCCCTGCAGCCTCTCCAATTTCATCCCTTCTCCTTCCCTGGCAGGTGGCTGCGGCCCTTCCTCCTTGCTGTGCGGCTGTCAGCGGCTGCTGCTCAGGGCACAGAGCCGTGGCAGCCCTGCTCCCTTGAGAGCACTCTGCACTCCTGCCACATGCTCAGATCCTAACTGGACCTGGAGAAGCAATGGCCCAATGTTACCAAACGGGGACCCTTTGCTGCCTTCTGTTTCCTTTGCTCTGAGTCCCTCAGCTGGTTTTACTGTCTGCCAGTTGCCCAGTTGATGTCCTTTGGGAGATGCCCCAATCCTTAATTCCTCCTTTGCTCTGAATAGCTCTGGGCAATGCCACCTATTTGCCCTGTTAGTAAGTGCTCTCCAGACAAATGATTGCCTTGTGACATTGATTTGTTCCATGCACCAATATGGCAACCATAAGAGGACTCCAGACTTTGCTGTTCTTGTAAAGAGCCACTCCAGTTTTCAATGTAGAGCGTGCACAGCTTCGCAGGGCATTTCAGTCCTGCTCACAGTCCGGCTGCCAGACATCCCCTTTCTTACTTTCTTCTTGCAACCTGTAGCCATCCTGACTTTCACACTGGCCGCTCTCCTGTGTCCCACCTACTGCTATATCCAGCAAGGCGGGTGCAGTGCTGACAGATCTCTGCACCCACAGAGAACCCTGCTGACGTTAGCAGAGCTGTATGTGGGTGCAAAAACCCACATAAAAAGAGCCCACACAGAAAGAGCCCGTGGGCTCTGGGTCCTAGTTGGCAACCTTAAATATTTGTAATGTTCTGCTGACAGATATTTCAATACTGTTATCCTTTCTAAATTAGGAGCATGTTTCAGAATTGTAATGCGAAACATTACTTGGAGGGTAGCTTCACATGATGCAACATGTTGGTGGTCATTCATATCTTGGATATTTGTTTTGTTTTGTTTACAACCTGCATGCAATTTGCTGCAGCAAGTCTGAAGTGGATTTTAACAGTCTGCATTAGTCAGCTCATCCACCACCAGAAGAGCTAAAGCTTCATCTGGTTTTTTGAAAACTTGTAAGGTCAATACTGAACACTTTCAAAAAAGAAAACAATAAAAAGAAACTCGTTTCAATTGCATCCTCAACTTCCTCACTCTCAAAATGTTCAGGTACAGAAGATTCTGTGTGAGGAACTGGGATGGCCGGGAAGAAATGGGAGATGCCAACAGGGGTGACTGGGGAAAAACACAACTCTGCCTGCTTGCTGCATGTTTATATGGATGTCAGAGCCACTACTGCATAATCAGAAATCAGTCCAAACTAATGTGCATCTGACATGCTCAGCCAGGGTTTCTTGGGAACTTTATGTTTGACAAAAATGAAGGTAACAAGCCCTGGAAGAGGGCATGTTGTACCTGTTTCTATGGCTATGGGGTAAAGGAAGAGCTCACCTTGGCAGAGGATTTGTCTTAGTAGCATTTGCAGTCCGAAAGTTCATCAATGAGGTGACATTTGCTGGCATCAGAATGCTGATTTCTGGGAGCCATGCTTTCTGATGCACACTTACTGACAGTGAAAAAGTTTGAGAACAAGGAATAGTTTCAAGTCAGGTTCCAAGATAAGGATCATTTTCCTGCCATTTGTCTTGAAGAGCCGTTTGATCTTAGGTTTGGGTACATTTCTCAGACACGTGCAGTAAAATGCCAGAATCTGAAAGAATACCTTATCAAATGCTGCTTGTAAGTGTTCTAGGTTTGTCAGTACATTAAATCAAGAGTGAGTCACTGTAGGGCACACTTGCTCCTTGCTTGAAGAATTATGCTTTACTTTGTTTCATATGTACAACTTTATTTCCTCTAAGGGCACTGAATGGGTATAGCAGAGTACTGAATTTGACCAAATACCTGCAGAAAAACTGGCTGATGATAAAGAAAGGGCAATGCTGGTTTCCCTCTAAACTGTCCAAGTAGGTAATTCTCACACTGCATTTATCCAGCACCACAGGAATCTTCTCTTGTAAGCTGTTTCTTTAACTTTCCAGTGTTAAGAGTTCAACCATTCAGGTCATGGCAAATCTTTGCGAGCCCTAGTGATCAGAAATCTCCAGAACAATATGAGTTTTTCTCCACTGGGTTCAGAATAGACATACATTGTAATTGATTTCTTTGGATTGGGCTAGTCTATAAATTGTGCAATTTTTCTCTTGTTGGAAATGTGTTAGAATATTGACTCTAGTATTTCAAAGCAGAAACATCTGCTAAAAGCTTTTCCTGTGTAAGCTATACATTTCTTATGTTTCTCAACTGTACACTGCAATAAAAGGCATGCTGTTGAATGGCCTGACTTTGGCCAAGTAGGCATTGTTTTCTGTTGCTTTGTGACATCTTCCCAAATTCTGAAAAACTGTGGTTGGTTGAGGACATGTGAGGAAATATTTCAGTCTGAGTCTGCCCACACTTGATAATTGTTCAGCTGTGCTCCGTGGTTATTCAACCAGAGTAGCACTGCTTTAAAGTGGGAATGTATAGCCATGTGGAAGAGAGAGACACGGAAGAGATGTGACAAAAGAGTTCCTACACTTTACAGTGGCAGAAAAAAAGGGTTAGAGGACACTGGTGGCGTGGTTCCCACCAGTCTGCAAATAGGAAATTGCTGCTTAGGAAACACTAAATAGTTTTTTTGTGTTAGCTCTGGAATCCTACACTGTCACATTTTCTTCCCCCTGATTTGGTTGTTCTTTGGGGCTTTTATTTGGAAAAGCTCCAGTTCCTTCTAAGTGGGTCAAGTTCTCTAGGATGAACTACACCATGTACAGAGGCTTCTCTATGTGTCCAAGTTTCCTGCCTGTCTCTTGGAAGGAGGCAGTCCCAATGCAGAGCTCAGTTTCCAGAGTGTTGGAGATGCAAAAACTGGCTGAATGAAAGTCCAAAAGAACATTCTTCCGCCTTAAGTCAGACTTCCAAAGAGTTAGTTTTGCTTTCCAAAGCCAGTCCCTGAGTGGGTATGTGCTAATACCATCAATGATGATGGCTGCTCTGTATCTTGTACAGATTCACACAGCTTGCCTTACCCTTTCAGTCCCCTAACTGTTTTTTGTCAGTTTTCTTTCATTCAGAAATGATGGATACTTCCATTTAGCCTCACTTCATGAAATCCTGGATGTATTAGTTCTTCAGTGTCACTTGAAGTCAAAGCAAAATATTTTAAGTGATCTTATGATGTTAAAAAAATTTAGTCTGTTTCTGAGCCATATTTTTACTCAGGCAAATCGAGTGAAAACACTGCCTGAGGACAGCGTAGGACTCCAACTTTCGATTTAGGTTTAGGACTTCCTGAGTTTATCCAGGTAAGTGGTGTTGTGGTGAGATGTAGCAGAGCTAAGCTGGCAGGTTCTTAACAGCCATTTTGCTGTTAAGAGTTTCTGTCCTCTGGGGCTATGTTGCATCTATTATTGCTATTTTACACTGATATGTAGATGGATGAATTGATTTGTCCTAGTGGTGTGTCAGGAAATCATTGGCAGAGCGGGGTAGGGTCTGCTCCCTGTGTTACAGTTATCCAGCCTGGCAGTGCCATAGCTCTCCTTCAGCTCAATCCTCAGCCGCTGGACATAAGGCTGAGACCCTGCACACAACTCGCCCACACCTCTCCCCTCCTAAAGGCACACCAACAAACACCGAGTCTGCGGTTATGTTTCCTCCTGAAGTCCCGCCGTTGCTACACATACAGCTCTGGGCATAGCAAGGGCATTGGAAATGCTATTGTACGACTGTGAGAAGGATTTTTAACTTCTGTCTTTAATGGGTCTGGTTGTTGGGATCTCCTGCTGCCTTTGGTTGTGTTGGTGAAGCAAAAATCGTGATAACAGTCAGTGGGTGTTTCAGGGAGAGGAAACCTCATGTCGAAGATCTAACAGAGTCAGGGGTGCAGCTTGTGTCCCCTTCTTAGATCTGAGGAAGGATTTGTGTGCCTGAAAGCTTCTTAAGTATTTTCCATGTGCATCAATTGGTCAGATGAGAAATTTTACCCCTACCTACAGGCTTTGCCTTGCTGAGGCCATCATGGCTTTAACAGCAAAAACTGCTGGAGTGATTTCAGGAGTCTCCTGTAATTCCTGTTTTAGTTTTATCACAGTCCTGGGGTTGACTCCATTGGTCCCTTCTGGTCTTCCTCAAACATGTGTGACTCAGACCCTGGGGTGTGAAGCTGGCAGACATGGGCTCGTTCCCAGCTCAGCCACAAACCTAATGTGCAAAGCCTAGATGAAGCGTTACCGCTGGCTCTGCTGCTTCCCATCTGCTCATGGTGCAGCTGGGTGACAGCAAGTGGCACTCACGGGCTGTTACCAGATGATTTAAGGAGACTGTAAATGCTATCTTCAGAGCAGCAATGCTCACATCACATCTTCGCAGAGGTAGGGAGAAACCAGAGTCCTATGCTCTTTCCATGCTTCCTTTTTTCCTTCAGATGAAATTCAAGACAGTAGGATCATTTTTGGAGGGTTGGTTGTTTCCTCACAAAGTAAATAGCATTTTTCTCTCTAGCTAAAGTTACACAATAATTTTGTATAGTTGGTCTAGCCCTGCCGGTGTCCAGCAGCGATCGGCAGCAAACACCCTCCCCCCACACACTGCAACATCACACAATAAGACAGTCCCACTTTCCCAAGCTTTGGCTGTGTCAGAGACAGGATACCACATTATTCAGAAATGGAAATTCTTACAGTGCTACTTTTTCCTAATTGTACGCACATTTTGTCCGTGCAGATTTCAAACTTGCCTGTGAATGGGAGCTGCTCAGAGCCAGAGGCAGCCCAAAAGTTTCTTCGATAATGTTGCATTTTTACTGTCACAGACTGGGCCAAGCTGCGTTTGCTATGAGGTGGAGAGGAGAGCACAGGTGATGATGAGGAACCCCTCCCCCAGGGTGGCAGTGACAGGAGAAAGTGACCAAGCGCTGTGGGGGAGCTACCACCTCTGACCTCAGCAGTAGATGCTGCTCCATCCCTTGGTGGCTAGGAAAGGCAAAGCCAGCAGCCAGACCATGGATGCTCTGCTACATCCATCAGCCAGTTGCTCCAGGCAGCTGTCCACATTGGCTGTGCTAGGGGCAGGCTGGTGGTGTAGAGCCATTTTGCTGAGGGCTGAACAGGCAGCCTTGGCTGGGCACTGAGTGCCATGTGACCCTTCCCATGCAGGCTTGGGCAGAGCTGTCCTCTGCCAACAGCTTTGGTGAGCATCAAACAGGACGAGCAGAGAGGCCTGGATGTGTGGGCGTGTTCAGTTGGTCCCTTCCTCCCATAACTAAATGCCCAAGAGGATGGAGGAGCTCTGCCATGTGAGAACAGCCCAGCTGGGTCTCCCTGTGCTGCCTGCCCCAGTGGCTTGTTGCAGAGGTCTAGGGCCGGCCCTAGAGCCAGGCTAAGGGCTGGAAACGGCTTGTACTGAAAGGGGCAGAAATGCAGGGGGGAGCTGGGCCTGGTTCCCCGAAGGGAGATCCCAGAGCTCCCCATCCAGGGTGAGCCAGGTTCACTCTGACCGAGCCAGGGCACTGGAGCGAGCCCCCTGCACTTGCATGTCCCTGATGCCTGGCAGGGAAAAGGCACCCTGGCTTATTCTTAAGACCCTCTGAGGGATGTTTTCTCAATGACATAGTGCTGCAGTGACTTTGTTCTTCCCAAGGACTTGTCTCTAATTTATACCAGGATGAATTTCTACAAACAGTCTCTATTGTCATGTAAGTATGACAACTGGACCCTCTCAATGTAAAGATTAGGATCAAAATCACCAAATGCTTCTGTGGCGGGTTACCGTAAGTTTGGGGCTGCTGAGATCTCAGTAAGCAGCAGTGGGATGAAAAGAAAATTAAATGCACTTTGTAGCACAATTTTGAAGTCACCTTTGATTGACAGAGTGGGCTTAACCTGGGCAAACCCAGGCGGTGAGGTGCCGTGGGGCACCGCTGCCCCACGGTGGGTGCAGGGCTCGGCTTTCACCCCCTACCTTTTTTTTTTTTTTTTTTTTTTTTTTTAAATTGGAAACCCCAGGAAATAGGATGCAGATTTTTCTCCTCCACGTGAGCCTTATAAAACAGCCGATCTCATTGTTTCAGTATGTCCAGCCCGCTCCGCCGGCTCCCCGGGGCGGCGGGCACTCGCCTCCCGCCCGGCCCAGCGGTGGCGGAGCGGCCGGGGAGCGCGGGCGCGGAGCCCCGGGCGCGGATCAGCCCCCGGCCCCCCGCTGCGCGGAGGTGCAGCGCGGAGCTCAGCGGCAGGTCCCGGGACGCCCGCCGGTCGCGGTCGCCGTCCCGGGCGGAACGGAACCGGCTGCAGCCCCTCGGTGCAGGGGACACGATCCAAAGCCCTTTCCCGGCTACTGGGACAAATATGCAAATGTTTCCTTATGCTGTTTCTCGTCTCTTTCTCCTTTTCTTTTTTATTTTTTTGTTGTTCTGAGAGTGGGAAATTGTCAAAGAAAAAAAGTTTCTGTAGATGTTTCAGAGCTGTTGCTTTATTGAAAACAACTCCATGGGTGGAGGCGAGGGCAGCCTGCGGTTTGGTGGGAGTGTTTGCAAATCAAATGTCATTTGGAGGTGGGGGGAAATCTGGCAAAATTGTTCTATAAACGTGTTCTCCAAGTTGCGCAGGCTTGCTTGTCTCGTGTGATCTTAACGAAAACCAACGGGAAGTTTGAAAGGAAGAGGAGAAAATGCATGGGATAACTAAGAGAAGTGCTTTCTGCCTGCTTTTGCTGGGTGTGCTTGGATTCTTGGAGCGAGTGGCGCTGATTCTTGGGTGCGACCACTTGCCCGCTGCCTCCCTGGCAGAGTGGAGCAGGGGGCTGTGTTGGGGAGATATGGGGGACCAGGCTTGCAGGATCGGCGGAGAAATCCAGCCCATGGCAGCAGAATCGCTCACAGTGTGTTCAGGGCTTGAGCGAGAGCTAACCTGTCCTCTGCCCCCACGCCTCCCCTCACCTCATCTCTTCCTCTTGTCACTCAAAGGCTTGTGCTGGAGCCTGTTTGTCTGCCCAGGGCTGAGCCACCTGCAGGGAGTGAGGCCAGAGGAGATAGGGTTGGGTGTATGGTCTGTACCACCTGCAGGAAGGTCCTTTGAGCTTACTGGCGCCACACTGGCATTGAGATTTTTCTCTAAGCCTTCAGTACTGAAGGAAAAGATGTTATTATTGCTGAGTTATATTAGTACTGAGTTTTGTTTCTTTGCACCCATAGGGGATGAGTAGAGAGGTGGTGCTTGAGAGTGTATCTGTCCCTATGGTTTTCTAATAGACCATCAGCACCTGAATCCTCTCCTTTCCTGCTCCTCCTATTGGGACATCTTTGTTTTAGGCACCCTCGTCCTTTTGGTTGCAGAGGGAGGCTATGAGCACATCCCATAAACATGGCTTTACTTATAACTTGGTTAGGCTGTGATTTAACAACAGAAAATACAGCTTATGGTATATGGTTAATGGGTGTAAAATTATCTGAGAAAGATACAGCTTTCTAGACATAGAACACCCTTATTAGTGGAATGGATCAAACTAATATGAAAGGTTTTCCCCTAATGGCAGAATGGGGCTTATAGAGGCCAAAAAGGGTCTTTTAACTGCTTCTTTTCCCAAATGGAGTCAGCTGGACCTTCAAAATCACTTTGAAGACAGTTACACCAGCATTAATAGGGTTGGTGTTGGCATAAAAGTATCATCCAAAAATCACACCCTTAATTGGCATTACTGTGTTGGCAAGACTTTTCCAGTGCTGCCTTATCCTTCAACAGCCATATTATTTTAATTGTATCCATGTATTCTCTCTCACAGCAAAGGCTCTGAGCAGAATTTGTTGAATTCAGTGTGGTGGCTAGAGCTTTACCTTCTCCAGTAAAGACAAGAAACCGATGGCAAAGCAGCTGAGACCTTCAGTCCTGGTAACACCTCAGTGATTCCACTTTTGTGGGACTGCTGATCTGCGCGAACTGCAGTAAGCTGCTTTGCGAACTATACTGGGATAAATAATAGATAAACACTAGCCTTGCAGTGTATTTAAATAGTAGGAAAAAATCTTTTTCTTTTAATTCAAATCAGTTTCTGTGACTGGAGAGATCCCTCACTCTTTTCCTTCCATCTGTCCATCCATCCACTTCAACACTTTTTCAGTTGCGTTACGTGGTCATGCGGCATTATAGACTTCTAAATTTATCCGATCTACTTGAAGCTGGAAGAAGCTGTCTTTATTCAATTTTGTGCACTGGGTGGTAGGTAGCCTTTCAGGAGCAATGATGGGCAGCAAGTCCCACGGTGCTTGGTGGCATTAAAGGTGCCGTTCCAGTGCCATCGGCAGCTTCTGTCCCGCTTAGGCATGCAGTATGGGAGGGCACCAACAACCCACATAACTGAGGGCTGGTTGGGTGAGTGTAGCTGAGGATCTGTCAACCCACTGGAAGAGGCCTGTGAACACACAGGAGTCTGCACCGGAGTGCTCATGCGTGTAGCTTTACTCGCACATATACGCGAGATGAACCCTACCAGACATCCAGCCTGGCTTTTGGCTCTGGTGGTAGATTGCTGTAGAGCAGCAGCGCAGTGAGGAGATGGCATCTTCTCAACTGCTGTCTCTTTGGTTGGTATTCAGCCCTGTTATTACACTTTTTGGAAATATTTTGTTTTGCTGGACAGTTCCTCAACAACAGGAGGGACAGGGCTGGGGCATTTCCATGCTGCCAGAACCATTCCAGCCCTGTGGGTGTCTATTCCTCTGGATTTGCAGGAGCAGAGCGTAGTTACATCCCATGTGACCTGCTTTCGCTCCATGTTAAAAATTACGCTTTTTGTGCCTTTTTTGTGTGTGTTGGAACCTCTGAGGGCTTCTACGGCTCTCATTGCTGTAGTGTCTGGTATCTGCTCTCAGTTCTCAAAGCCTGCATGGAGACTGTTGGGTATGGAGGGTACTTTGGCTGTCCTTCCTTGTCATCCTTATGCCCTTAGATTTTGCGTCCCATGTGAACCAAACCAAGCCTACTGCCAACCATGCCTTTCACAGCTGCCTTCTTTCCTTTATTCCGGGAGATGACAAATGTTTACAACATTGGTCTTCTCTTTCAAACTGTTCTTTGGAAATTTTTTCATGCCTGGGAGTTTCTTCCCTGAGTTTGTGGGTAAGAGGTGGGATTTAACTGCTTCTGGCAAAACCAGAAGTGTCCCTTAAATTATCCAGAGATTTTTGTGGTTGCTGAAAGACTTACAGTGGGCACATGCTTTCCTACAGCTGCCTTCTGGCTTTTCAGCATCATACCCTGAAGAAACCGGACTGCTGCCAGCTGCCCACTACTGCCGGGGGCTGCTTGCCTCTTCCATGAGCCTTCAACCTTGGGGCAACCACGATGTCAGGTGGCCTCACGCTGCCTGGGGAGAGGGCTGCGCCTGCCGGGAGCTCCCCTTCCTCCCCTGCCCCAGGGCTGAACTGTACTGAGGTGTTGCTTTTCTAAGTTAAATGCAGATCCCTAGTGGCAGAAAGAAACTTGACTCTTAATTATTCTGCCTCTTATCTCCTCTTAGATGTACCAACAGCCCATGTGTTTGGAATAAGGTTCTGATACAGTGATATGGTCTCATGCATTTGCTTTTGTTTAGCTTTTCCCCTCATTCTCTTGCATTAGAAATTTGGATTTCCTTCCAGCTCATTGGCATAATATTAGCCTTTCTTTTTGCTGGAAGTGACATGTTGCCTTTAATAACAGGGGCCTGGATTTAATAACCCAAGAGGTCCTTTTCTGATTCCATGTTCATATAGATTAGGAGCTAAAAGAAAGACACTTCTGAAAGGGGCTTTCCAAAAAGTGTTTTGTTTTCTCCTGCTTACGTTATTGTGGTCTTTTTGTAAGAAATCAAACTGTTGAAACAAACATATATCCTGCTTAGATGTGAAGAAGTTGCAGCTCACTTGTGGCCTGGATCCACTCCTCCTTCTGCTGAACATGATTAGAGCAAGACCAAACCCTTTGAGTTAGCTTTTCATTCTTGTGTGTTACAAACCTAATATATTATTCATGAAAATGAAACTGTGTTAATTACATCTCCTGGTCTGCTTTAAGAAAGACATACATTCCTGTCTGACTTGTTTGCTAATGAACTCTGTGGATCGAATCCAAAATCAGGGAGAAATTCAAGCACTGTCACTGATCCACGCATGCAACTCTCCCTGACTTCATTGTCCAGATGCGACCTCCAGGCTTCCTGCGTAGGGGTGGCTCTGGAAGTAAATGTTTGACCAGGAGATGTCACTGACATTTATTGCTGGGTTCACTAGAGCCTGTGGCTTTCATCCGTGTGGTCTCATTTTTATGAATGAGGGCAGGCAATGTCTGCTGAGCTGTCCAAACTGGTGCCGGGAATCTGGTATTGTAGGGATGTGGGTGGAGACAGGAGTGTGAGAAGTGCTTCTGTGCCAGTGGTCCCACCATGTTACAGCTGCATGTCCAGCCCCAGGCACAATGGACAGCCACGCTGCTTCTGCGGTCTGGAGGTGGTCTGGGCTGAGGGGACCCTGGAGAGAAAAAGTCATGAAGAAGTACGTCACACGCTCTTTGTGAAGGGAGGGTTTAAAAAGTGTATCTTCTCACCTCACAGACTCTTTCCTGTCTATTTTGGTAGGAATTTCTTGGTTGTGGTTTTTTTGGGTGGTTTTGTTTTTTTTTTTCCCTTCCCCTATCCTTAGAATGAAGCTTCTTTCAGTTCAGTTCTGTTTTTTACTCTTGACACTATTCAGTGAACACACCTTGGAGACAAAGAGCTCATTCTTTTCCTGTATCCACAAAAATTTTTAGTAACTGCTAACCCCTTACACCTGTACATGTATAGTCAAAGAAGGATCTTAATGTGGTTTATGTCTAGACTTGTGATGGAGGGAGAGAGAGAAAGCAATTCCTGGGGCATGGATACATGACTTTTTAGAATTAGAAAATATAACCAGCAAAGATTATATCCCCAACAGAGCTGGCAGAAGGGGTCTTATGGGTGTTCTTAATCCACCTCACTGCAAAGTCAGCCAGGTTAGCTCAAACCACCTTTGTTTTTGACTTAAATTAGCTGAGTCCACACTAGCGCAGTGAATGTTCTCTCTGTCCCTCCTGCCAGACATGCAGTGGGAGACTACCAGCCAGCTGCTGGTCCCAAGCCAACTGCTGCTATAGCTACAGCCAGGAGAGACCGTGTGTGTGTCCCCCAAGCTTTACTGAAATGAGAGCTGAGCCATCTGTCCAGTATCAACTTAACCACGTTTGTCAGACAGAATCAGCTTAAGATGTGCCCCTTACACTCATGTTTGTGCTGTCCTAAATCATTTCAGCTTGGCACCTATCCCCCAGTTCTTAGCTCAGGTCCCATTAACAGTTCTTTCTGGGAAATTTCACAGGTCAGTGGTGCTTTGCAGCAGCAATCAGGAGCGGGACCAGCTGAACTCCTTAAGGGTGTCTGTGTGGTTCAGATTGAACAGCTGTTTTACCCATGGAAGGACAGACCTGTTCTTTTACCTGAGGATTTGTGAACCATTTAGGATGATACTGGATATGCATGGACAGAGATTAAGAGGATGCCTATGAGATTTGAATTCCTATTTAAATTAGAAGGCAATTTGTTGTCTCTGTTTCTGTGACAATCCCTTTTGAAGTGTTTTATAGAAGCAACTTCTAGGACTTCTGCTTTTCTGTAACTGTGCACTGGGCTTTGGAGGCCAGGTTACTTAAAAAAGAAAAAGAAGATTGAAGGTGGAAAAGTACTGTTTTGCTGGTGTTGTGACTCTTCAGATAGGAGAGAGACAGAATACATTTAAAACTCTGAAGTGTTGTGTAGCCTGAAACATTTTCAAAGTAGAATGCTACTTTAAATATATGGCTGGAATGGAAAAATCCCATCACTTATGCAAATGATAATTTTTTTTAAGAATTAAAAACAAGTGTTTAGAAATGATTAATTATTGTAACATGTGGACGCTGTAAAGTTTCATCTATTCACAGTAGTATTTCAAATGATTTAAAGTTGTTTGCTTTTACCATGTCATTAAATGTCACGGATTTGTTCCAGCTGTCCTCCACAAATGTATCACTCATGATGGATTTTGCATGGGAACAGGCTGCCACATTTTAGTTTTGATACCAAAGCCCAATTTTGCTTTATTTTTAATATAGTTTTGCTTTGCAGAATGTATTATCGGCTTTTAATGGAGTTGGCAGAGAAGATGCTAGCAACTCTACTGAGCAGAGTTATTAGACCTGGCTTGCACATTCTGAAACCCCTTGAGGCTGGTGTCAAGGGTGGGCATCTGTGCAGATATCTGACCCCTCTGACCGCTACCAGACTTCTCACCCTGGTATCAGCTGTGCCTGGTCACTGCCTCCCATTGCTGGCACTGCCTCTTGGCAGGAGGTAGCAGTCCACCTATCTGCTGGCTCCATAGTTCGCATAAGAACTTCTTAATTTGCTTTAGGCAAAATCGAGTGGATTATCTCAAACCACTAATTAGACTATTGAAGATAATCCTGCTGGCTTTTGGGTTTGTCTCTCCTTCCTGAAGTGAATTAGGGAGGACTGTGAGAGGCTGCTGGACCAGCCACATCTGAAGGGAGCCGAGGTGTTGCTGGGTGTAAGGACAGGCAGTTGGAGGTCTCCTCACCAACACAGCTGCAGCTCAGAGGGGGGATAGTCACCATGGCCTCACTAACAGCCCAATGAAGTCATTATTGAAGGAGAACATCTTTCTTACTAAGCTGCTGAGGCTTGCTCAGTGGCTCCACCAGGTCTGTTGAGGCTTATTTTTTACTTATTCAATTTTCATAACCATAACACTTAACATTTTGTAGCATGTCATGTTTTCATATTCTAAACTAATCTCCCTCGTACATGGAGCTCTGTCATATAATCAGTATAACATACCATCTGATCATCTTGAAAGACTGGGTATGATTAGTGTATAAAACTTGGATGGCCACTTGGAAGGATATAATCTGATACTATACAGAGCAGATAGATTGATTTGGGGGATTGCCCCTCAGTTCCGAACTGGTAAATAGCATAAATGGATCTGCTCAGTAAGAGGAACTGCAGTATGCTTTGACACATTAGTTTGCCTTTAGAGGAAAACCAAAATGCAATCTGCTTTCTGACATTCCGTTTGGTTCCTGGCATGGCTCCTTGCATATCCAGAAGGATACGTCCTGTGGAAAGTGTTTGTAATAATTTGTGGGTTTTTCTAAAATGCAGACATCAATAGCAAGAGCGCATGATAAGCAATCTCTCTTCATTTTTATTAAGATTTTTGCATTCTTCTCAAAGTGTTGACACAGTACACTATACCCTGGGGTGTTGCAAGTGTCTGAATATTTAGGATGTTTAAAAGAACAAGAACATGTAATAATGTCTCTTCAGTCTGGGCAAACAGGTTAACTTGAGTGCATCACTTTTATTCCTACATTTAAATAAAATGAACTAAGATGCTAGTAATCAGAAAGGAAACTCACTGGTATGTACTTATGTTTGCTAAAATCTCTCCTTCTGTAAAGAGTGAAAAAATAAATTAGCACTTTATGATCTTTATCATGAAGATGAAGCATATCTCTAGACTAGACAGTTTCACGTATTTAATTCTAATTCTTGGTTTCTGTATTTCTGTAGTTTGTGGTTTCTTGTCTCTGAGGCTGGAAATAGCACAGTGCTGGGCACTGTGGTACTCTAACATGCAACTAAGGTTGCAGGTGCTGCCACGATTGTGATATATCTTTGCACTGGAAAAAGACACTAAAATAGGCAGTGAAGTGTGTCAGGGAAGCATGTGCGTGTTTAAATAAAATAGTCTCCACCGGGTTTAAAATGAAATGTTTCCATTTCTTTTTAAGCCTGCTGTTCTAAAACTCATTTAAAGAGACTAAGTAATATCTGCCATCAGTAGCATCCTATGTTTGGGCCCTAGCCCTGGGAGTGCAAAGCACATGACATTCATATTAGTCACTAGGATGGGGTGCAGAGCTAGGTATTTGCAGGCAAGTACTTGGGCAGGAGCAGAGCCCAGGATTTGTGTAATAATGCTAGTAACAGCTTCTAGTTGTTTTTCGATGGCATTTTGTCCTGATGGGTAAATTAAGTAGGTCTCATTCCCTCATTAAAAGAAAAACTAAGTTAAAGAAGAAAAATGCTTTCTGCAAGTCGCATCCGATTTTTATGCTCAATTAGCACAGATTTTAAGTTGCAGCATGAGTGTAGTCCATCTGACCTACCTCCCTTCCCCTCCTTATGGACACTGATATTGTAACTATGGGAAAACTTAGACTGCTGGCAAAATGGGTGGAAAAATCAGATGTTTAATGTTTTGCTTGAACATTTTGTGGTTTCTCCTGAAATTCTTTGTCTGAAACAAAGGATGTTCTTTGTTCTTTTTTTTGGGGTGAGTGTTTTTTATTTGAAAAAATCTGCAATGTCACTGTGGATTGCAGAAGTTTCTACAGAAATGGCATGTGTTCTATAAAATCTTTTTTTTTAAACCTGAAAAAAAAGGTCAGTTACAAACTGCAAAAAATTGCCTCTTGTGATGGTCAAAATTTGTTTGTTGGCAGATTCTTACAAATGCATTCAGAATCAAAATGTTAGTGATTTGGAAAAATCTCGAAATAGAGTAATTTCACATGACCCCCTCTTGGAAGCTTCTAAGTTTTGCATTCTTTGCTCCAGCACAATTCCCACTGAAGAAATACTTAACCGCCCCCCCCCCCCCCCCCCAATTTA
>VYZW01039449.1:0-64087 GCA_013401315.1 Balaeniceps rex | reverse complement strand
CCCCCCAATTATGGATTCCTTTAAAAATGTCATTCCTTGCTTT
Source organism: Balaeniceps rex (assembly GCA_013401315.1). Taxonomy (NCBI): domain Eukaryota; kingdom Metazoa; phylum Chordata; class Aves; order Pelecaniformes; family Balaenicipitidae; genus Balaeniceps; species Balaeniceps rex. Next base: position 64,044 of record VYZW01039449.1, on the reverse strand, counting down.
TTGGGTACTGTACTAAGTTGTGTTTATATATCTTAATCTTATCCTGATTCATATGATCAAAATTAAGCTTTCATGGATTTGTTTGGAGTCTAGAAAAGATATGAACTGAACTGCAAGATAGACAGTCGCTGCCCTACTGAACTTGCAGGCTGTGGATGCCCAGGCTCTTCCAGCTGGTTGTTGGGCTGCCATTAGCAGTGTGCTGCCTTCTCCCCGGGGCATTCCAGCCAGAGGGACCTGCCCCTGGCTGTGTGGCACTGCAAGTGCTCCCTGACCCTCCTCACTGTTTACAGGCCTGAGGAGCAGTAATGGGCACAGGGGATGGGCTGCAGCCAGTGGGCGGTTCTCTCTGCAGAGCGGCAGCTGAGAAGGGGGCTGTCTGCAGCTTGTGGTGCAACAAAAAAGAGTAAAACCATGGGAGCAAGCAGTGAGGGGGGAGGTGGTAGTGCACCCATGCGTGGCACACTCAGTGCATGCACAGTGGCCAGTACAGGGCCTCTGAGCTCTTAAGGAACTGTCTGAGGCATGGAAAAAAATGGTGGCCTTGGGGTGCTGTGGGTGAAAGGACCTTCTATTCGCTTATCTTCTGCCCTTTCAGCCAGACTGGCTTTTACTGTGATGCTAGCTTGCGCTGTTAAGTAGCTGCTAGTTGTCACTTGGAGAGTATTCCTTTGTTATTTCAGAATGACCGAGACACTTAATTGGCTGTTCATTAACTGCCTTAGAGAAAAATAAGATTTGATTAATCATCATTTCAGCAAATTATAGCCTCTTCTACAGGCTAATGAAATTAAGCAGTGATGAGCTGGCTTCCTGCAGTTAGCTGTGACCTGCCCTAGCTGTGCAGCCCTCACCGCCCAGGCCTGACCTGGAGGGTTTGAGGTGCACAGAAATCAGAGGGGTCACCAGCATGAATCAGGGATGGGGGTGCGTAGAGTCCCATGTTAATGTGGTGAGGACCATGGAGCACTGCCCAGGGCACAGTGGAGATGATGCCTGTGCCTGGCAGAAGTACAAGTTGTGGACATGAATGCAGCCAGCCAGCAAGAGAGACGTCTGTTGGCCATAATTCCTAACCTTTGAGATCACTTCAATTCCTTTTTGTTACTTGTTTGTAAGTGATCATCATTATAACTGGTCCAGATCAAATTTCTGAGCTGAGATCTTGAATTCATCATGGAAGAATCTATATTTTTCTCTGAAATAGTCCTATATAGTACATTATTTTAAGTTTTACCTTACACGCATGCTGATTTCAAACAACTGGTTTTAGTCACTTATGCAACAGGGAAGATACAACTAGCACCTTTGCTTTAGAATAAACTGGTTTTATTCCCTGAAAAAAGGGAAACTGCAGATGTATTATGCAATCGTTAGAAATCCCACACAAGGTATTAGCAGGTGTTACTCACAAGGCCAACAATTTAAAAAGCAGGTTCCTTACATGAAGTTGCTTTGCTGCCTTCTGTCCAAGAGTTAAAGTTCCTCCGAAGCTTTTCTATTTTCTGCCATCTTTGTGTCTTAGATCCTTCCTTTTCCAAGATCCCTGGCTGTTGCTCACCTTTAATCTCTTTCAGGGGTCCTTTCTCAGCTGTTTAAAAGCACCTATTGCTGCTCCCCCCATCTGCTTAGGGTTGGCAGAGACAATGATAGAAACCTCCTATTTCTTTGCCAAGTGGGGCTCCTTCAGCCTCTCCGTGTAGTTTGATTTAGCAGTGTTTGAGACATTGATGATGTTGACATTGGGATTACATGGAATTTGCTTTCAGGAAGGTTGGGGAGTAGCACAGCCATTGACGGTTTGCACTTTACCCTTTTCAAGACCGAAACGTTCTGGAAAAGCCTGCACCAGATTGGTGCTAGTTGTTAATCACGTGTGTTTTGGTGTGCGGCGCTTAGGACCTGATGGTGTGGTTGGGGCTGGGTGAGCAGGAGTGACAGGACTTGAGGACTACACTACCCCTTCTTCTCTGTGCCTTCTCTGGTGTATGCATGTTTGGCAGCTTCACAACAGGTTTAACTCTTGCCTGTGCAGAACTTGGGAAGAAGAGGCATTTACTTCTTCTCTGAAGTGTAGTCTTCTCATCATTAAGCATGTTCATTGCAAATACAAAACAGAAATAGGTTAATAACAATAGAAGAATATTAACAGAAGAAAGTTTAGAGGCTTTTTTTTTTTAGTAGAAAGCTTTCTTCTGTTAACAGAAGAAACTGAGATTGTTTCTCGCTTAGCTGATGGCAACACTGGAGAGGAATGGATGGGAGTCTTGCAGCCCAGTATCTTTGTTGCCAAATATCCCAGACCAGGTGCCCAGGCTTTGCTGGGTCTCAAGGGGCCTCACTGGGCCTTACCAGAGCTATCTCTGTGGAGGGCATTGGTATTGGCCATGGAGATGGCAATGGCCCCAGCACTGTGGTGGTGGCCTTGAGCAAGGAGAGCTGGCTCCCTTTGGTGTTGGGGGCTAGGTTCCCTCTGCGCTGGGCAGAAGGGGGGGCACCTGGGGGAAAGGGAGACAAGGGCCTCAGTGGCCCAGTGAATCCCCCATCCCAGGGTTTGGTAGGTGGGAACGAGCTCCATCTGGGTGGAGGAGGCAGCCCCAGTGCTGCCCTGGTTGTACCTGGGTCAGGCGGCTGCAGGCACGGCTTTGAAATGCGAAGCAGCTTCCTTAGGCATTGCGGGGGTAAAAAGTGAATTAACCATATCATAGGCACATGGTACTTCCCTGCTCAGATTACACTACAAAATCTGGGCAGTTCCTAAGATAGAGCTGGAAAAGGGGATTTGGGAGTGTGAGCAGCACTTGGAGCAGAGCACAGCTGACATGGCTGGGAACAAAAGGTGATAGGAAAACTCACTGCATCTACATTGCTGCACATCCACAGGTCAGCAGAAATCCTTCCTAACTGGATGTTTGTTGCAAATTTACTGGGAGAAGTGTAAAATAACTTTGAGTGCTGGCTTCGCTTTGTGCCTTGTGTTCTGCTAGTTGCAAAGATTGTATTTGGCTGTGTTTCTCTTGGATTTTGTACTTTGTTTTCCAGATTTACTTTCTAACTGTTCATCAGACTCAAAAGCTCTTGTTAAATATCTTCTGTTTGATGCAGTTTAAAGACTTAAGTAGATAGGGGCGAATGCTTTGTTAAGACTGCTGAAGCTGGGTCTACTCTGCTTGTGGACAAAGCTTTTTGCAGTACAGATTTTTTTTGCAAAATACTCCATGAGCAACACGTGTGTGCTATTAGTCAGATATTCACGGACTTTTTTTTAATCTTCTCCTCAGAAGTGAGCTTCTTACAAAAACAATTCTTTTTAATGCCGCTTCTGGCCTTTTGACTGGGAATTCAGAGAGCATTTTACCTCAAATACTGAAGCGAAAGTTAGGTTTGTTTTTGTTAAAGTCAAGAAGTAGCAATGATTCAGTGTGACAGGCTGAATGTGAGCCATATGAGCCAAGCTGCACAAGCATAAAGGATGATTGTGCTGCAAAATATCTCCAAGTAATTTAGATTTTGACACACTTACTACTTCTCAAGTTGCATTTCCCCCTCCCTGCCACTCCTGCCCTTCCCCCACCATCCAGGATCTGATGTGATGGAAAAATACATGCATTGTCTCTGGGAATAGTAATGGCTGGGCTAAAAGTGCTTTGCTTCTGTGAATTTTATTGTAGCAATGTGAGAGCTTCACAAAGAGATAATAATAATTGTATATGCTTACATACATAGTCTTACGTAACGACTTCATTGGCTTAAATTGCTCAATTTTTAGATGATAATTCTTATCACTTAGAGTGTGTAAGTGTCATCTACTTATCTTTTTCACTAACAGGTTTTGAAACACACTGGTATATAGTAGTTTTCTGATTTAAGAAGTGTAACTTTTGCATTGAGCCACTGGAGCACAGCTCACACGCAGCTCCCGTCGCGTGTGACAAGAGTTGCATGTTAGGGAGGACTGCTTGTCCCCAGGAAGCGCAGAGAACCGGGCAGAGTGCCACTTGAGTCCCACTCTTGGGTGGAGGATTTTATAGTGCCATTTTTTTCCAATTAAGCACTGTTGATTCCTTTTGTGCGTGTTTTATTTTTTTTGTTGTAGACTTTTTTTAAATCTGTGGTTCCTCTGTATGAATGGCAAATGAAGGCTGTTTTAATGTTGACTCAAATGATACATACTCATAGCAGGATTTTATGTCCAGCCTTTTTATTGATTAAACATCTGCATGTCTTAGCATTTGGATGTAGAAAGGAATAGCAAATGGCAGTTCATTTCTGGCTAGGGATTCTTACCGGTAAGTGAAAGGGGCGGGGGGGGGAGGGAGGAGCTCTGTGTGTGTGAGCGTAATATATTAGTGTAACATCTATAAAATAAGACCTATTTTAATGGCTCTTAAACTTGAAGATTGAATTCTGTTCTCTTAGGAAGTATATCATGCAGATACAACAGACACATACCAGGGTAAATGAGAACAGAACTTGTTTTTTTCAGTGAATTTGTTCTAACCCATTGGCCCAGTCCAAGCCTCCTCCTGAAGTTGTTAGAAAGGACCCTGCTGACACTGATGGAAGTGGGGATAAAGCCAGGCATTAAGATGGTCTAGATTGTGACATGCCTATGCTGTTCAGTGTTGTATGTGAAGTTTTTAAAGAAGCAAACCAAAAATAATACATTGGCTACTATTTTTAAGGCAAAGTCACAGCAAAATGTCTGTCATCAGGTTCCAGACAATTCCTTGCTTCGCTTTAACAATGAGCTATCCATTATATGGTCTTAATTTATGGAATGTTAAACAGTTTCTGGCATTACTGTGCCCCTGCAGGAAGAACAGATGGTACTTTTGAATGAGTTTTGCTATGGGATAAAATGTTCCAGGTCTTCAACAGATCATATCCATCTGTAAGAAAGGAATAGCATTTGTGTAAAATAAACAGGGTAGAGTCAAACAACTTGAAATCCTCTGCTGAAGGAAAAACAGTGCTTCTAGGCTGAGGTGGTAGTATGCATTGGAAGGTAACATGGAAAGCTATTGCTTAACATTATTTTAAAGGTGAATTTGGTTAAACATCCCAAATGGGAAATCTTATATATCAGGACTTGGAAGGCAGTGGTCAATATATAACATGGTCAGTATATACTGGCAGTAGTCTGTGTATAACAAGAGTATGCTACATTTCTAATCAGATAGATTGGCTATGTCTTCATCGTGTCTCCATGCAATAACGTTCTGTCTGATTTGATTTATAGAGCTTTGGCTCTCTGAGAATAGCGTGGAAGCAGTGAAGACCCAGATCCTGACAGTCTTTATCATGTCAATGTGTAATGTAGCTAACCCTACAGAACTGGGTGGAACATCTCCATCGTGATGCACATCTTGCACCCTCCATAAAAGTTAGTTTTGCAAGTCAAACAGAGGATTGACAGAATTGTGAGAAGTTGCAAAACTTTCCTTCTCCGTTCTTCCAAATGACAAGGAACTGCTAGGATGATGGAATCCATGATTTTTCAGAGCTCTGCTGCAATTCTTCCAGCTGGCCTCCTGGTGAAAGATGGCTTTCCACTCATTGGCCTCTGCACTTCTGGTCCACATTTGGTGAATGAATATCCCCTTCAGTTTATCTGTCTTTCTTACAGTTCTATAAATTTTATTCATATTCCCTGTAGAGTTCTCCTTTGCAAATTGAAAAATCACAGTCTTTTCAGCTTTATCTACCTGAAAATAAAGTAATTAATCATGTAAGGTTCCTGTGTGGTGCATAAAGAGAAGCTTGCATCTAGGGGGCAATCCATCCATCCTAAAACAGATTACCAGTGATATTAATTGCCCTCTGAAGTTTTACCCACCTCTCCACTGACTGTACAGGAAGCATCATCAGTGAGGTAGCTTCTAGACAACTGAAGTTAAACTGAACCTGTGATGTTTAGAGAATTTATATTCATGGTTCCTTTTGTTCTGTTCTTGTTCTTTGTGCTTTGAATACCCAAGATCACTGTATCAGCAACTTGCTTTTAGAAGTCATTCTGCAAAGTTGTAGTACCCTTATATTATTGGAAATCTGGTGAAAATCTTCTCTCTCCCAGCCTCCAAAATCAGTCAGCTGGGTATGAACGTCTGACTGGGCTGCCAAAGTGTTTAAAATCATCCTGGGGTGAGGCAAGGTCATGCCACAGGAAAGCTCTCTGCAGGTGCCTCTTTCTGCCAAACGGCTGCATGTTAGCCTGGCCTTGCAGGGCTGCATTTGTGGAAGCACTAATGGAGGAATTTGAGAGTACACTGGAAAGCAGGAATGCCTCTCCTCTCACTGTGAAGGATATGTTGTGGTCCTAATCATTTGGGTTTACTTTCCTTGGTGGTTTGTTTGTTGTTGGTTTTTTTCATGCTAAATGCCCTGTAATTTTGGGAGACTTGACTTTATCTTTTGCATATAAGTGACTTTGTCATCTTAATTTTTCTTGCCAGTCATGTGCTGGACTGTGCATAATCAGCATGGAGGGAGGGAGTATCAGCTCATTCTTCTTCTCTTGTATTAGTGATTTCTTTCCCGTTGCATAAATCATCTTTACAGTTGTAGGATTTCTTCAGCTTGAAAATAAAATAGCTTCCTTCCATTGCAGGAGAAAATTGACCAAAACATATATATATGTATTTTAATGTACCAAGACCAAACAAATTGTGCTCACTAGTCAATACCACCTTCTTGGAGTAATGTTCATTGTAATGAAAATCAGACTCAATTTAATGTTTCGTTAGTGTGTTCAACAAAAACAAGATGTTGTGAAAGGAAAAGAAGTATTCTTGTGGTTTAAATTACATGCACCTCTATAAGGTAACATATAAAATATATTCAATCAGAATTTTATGTTAGTGAGAGTACCTGCATGTACATAATTTAATGCAAAAATAGCACTCTCATCAGTTGATTGCTCTGGATTCTCTCTCCAGCATCAGAGGAATACCTGGGTGTGGCCTGACATGAAAAGCAAACTTTACATCAATGTTTTCATTTCCCCAAAATTTTATACGAGATTATGGGGCTAGCTTACTTTTCAGTATAATTTAAAGGAGCTGCCTTTTTCTTATAAATGTTGGAGAAGTCTGGTTGGTTTCTTCAGTGATGAGATCTGTTCTCTTCTGGGCAGCAGTTAAAGTAAAATTTCCATTTTGTTAGATATCTTAAAAAACATAGGATGTTCCCCATTAGAACAAAGTCAGATTTTGTAGTATCAGTGTTTCTGGATTGCCGAGATTTCTAATTTTGAATGTTCTGCCTTTAGTTGCAAGTTATCATGTGTTTACTTGTATTTGTTGATGATCAATAACTTAAAATATTTAGGAGCATGGGTTGCATATTTACACAGCAGGCCATACTAGCTTCCTGTGGTAATAGAAAATGTAATGTAAAACTTAAAGTAAACAAGACTTGCTTGTCTAATATCATTTTGGTTTGTAGGGTAAATATGGTACAGAACCACAAATCATTATGAACACAAGAATTACATACGTGCATCTGAGGGCAGAAGTTGTCTAAATGTATTTAGGCATATTGCAAACTATTTGTTTGTGATCACTGAGTATGTCAGTTTGAGATTCTGTACAATATACTGAAAAAAACAGTGCTCCAATCTCCAGGCAATTAAGGTTAATCTCCAAATTAAGGTTACACCTTGGACAATTTGGATCTGGTCCAAAGCTACTGAAATCAATGGAAGGAGTTCAGGATCCGGGGTTCCACATGTGCAGCAGACAAAAGGGTTGTGCGTTACTTTCACCGTCCTCAGAGAGAAAAAATGTGCCAGGGGAGTACAAGAAATAGGTGTGTTTTATATGTTTCTATATCTATTTATGTTGAAAATTTTCAGCAATAATTAATACTAGATACTTTGCTTTTAAGAGTTTCAAAGCACCAGTCAGTGCTTTCATTTTATGATGGCCTCTGAATAGCTTTAAATCTATTTCAGGTTGGTTATAAATAAATTTGCTGCCCAGAAGAGAACAGGTCTCATCACTGAAGAAACGAACCAGACTTTCTCCAACATCTAGTTGATGCTTCCTCTGAAACACTTCTCTGGATTTTAATCCTCATTAAATGAGGTAGCATTACTGGCCTTGGCGTCTCTTGAAGGATAAATAAGGCTCAAAGCACTATCCATCCAGATCCTCTCTGGCAGAGTACTGAATCTGTCTATCTGTAGGAGCTAGACATCTTCCTGGTCAGCATCAAGTTTAGTTCATATAATTGTGTGCTACAGCAGGTATAATGAAAGGTCCCAGGCAGTGTGTCTGTGTGCTGGATGTGTGGGGCCCTGACCTGCTTGTCCCATCACCTCAAGGACTCTCTGGCCACCGAGGAGCAAAACCTTCCTCACCCTCATGCCCAGCCAGTGAAGCGCAGGATAGTTTACCTTCCAAAAATTGGAGTTATGTGGCAACTCTCAACTTCTCTTACACAACTCTCCACAGTCTTTGAGGATCAGTGAAGAATAAACACAGGGTGGAAGATGGGAGGTATTGCAAGGGTAACTTCTATTAGTTACATCTGGCATTATTGTAGTCTCTGAATGATAGGCTCTGAGATGAAATAGCAGAGCAGGCATCTTTTCACATTTTGGTATCCAACAAACCAAATTAATTCCATTATCTTTTATGGAAGGTTTGTGCAGGAAGAGTTTTGGTTGGTGGATTACACCTACGGCTGTTGACTGATTAGCAGCATGATAGATGTAGCTTCATTTACAGGGATTTGCTTTCATTCATGAGGAAAAATTGAAGGTTTCATTCCAACACATTTTTTGCATTAAAACTTTTCAAAGTGCTCAAAAATGGTAGGCTTTGATTTCCATTTGTTTAATGCCTGTGGTAATTAACATTTCTGTGGGAACATTTTTACCAAATGCTCTAGTTTTTCCTCCATTAAAATAATAATTTTTTGCTTTAGCTAAAGAATTTAATTGGTATATATAATAACCCTGATAGGGGATTTCTTTTGTCACCATATGAGAGGAAACTGTTCCTGAGGAATCATCATTGTTGCTTTTTCTGGACTTCATTAATTTATAATTGGCAATATGCCTCATAGTACATCCAGTCCACTTATTACAGATATGCTCTGTCTGCAGTTCATTGTCTCATGGCGTGGGTGGAGAGAGGGCATGTATGTGAGTGCTGAAATATATCTGAGTTCCTTTTCTTCATACCAAAGAATATCTGGGCAGATACTCCACCAGATTAATTAGCTGGACATTTTTCAATGCAAAATTACAAGGCTGGATCCTTAACCCAGCCTGTCTTTGTGGAGCTGATTCCTAAACCCTATCTCCTCCTTCATGGCTTGTAGAAAACCATAGGATTGGGAAATCAAGAAATGGGGCTGAGCAATGAGAGAGCAAAGGAGCAAAGGAGATGACTGTTTAGTGATACTCGTACCAGTTCTGTTGCGAGATGCATCCACCCTTGTATTTTTTTACACCTCCACTTCATCCTGTATCCATGGTTCTTGTGTGCAGGTTCAGGCACAGACTGTCCTCTGGCAGTAGAGGTCCTACGCAACCTGTTCTGCAGTGAAGCTTGAAGATTTTGGTTCATGCCAGGCTTACTCCAGATAAGCTTTATAGGTAGAAGTAGTGGTCAGGACAGTTGTTTCTTCTTGTGCTGCTTCTTATTGTCCCTTCCTTCTAACAGGAAGACTCTGTGTTCAGATTAGAGCACAGCAAACTCTCAGGATCACTGTCAAGGGCAGAACTAGCAAATCTGGGATGATTCCAGCAGTAATAATGTGCTCAGGGCTACACAGAAGGCTGAAAATTTTGTAAATGAAAAATTCTGAGAACACTTACTGTAATGAAGAAAATGCAATCCCAGTGACTCAAGACAGAGATATTTCCTTGTATGAGGTGGAGCTATGGTGTGCTTGTGATGGGTAAATTTGAGCTAGCATTTTATCTACCAGATACAATAAGCTATGGAGTCTTCCTCGAGTCAGTTTTTCCACCCAGACTTTATCCAGAGGAATAGGGCAGAGAATACCTTCTCTGTGTGGAACAATGACAGCAATGGCCTTGTGTGGTGTCTCTAAGTGTTATTTTTTTAAGAGCCAGAGCACAGGCAGGACAGTGGGTGTGCAGAGGTTTGCCTACTGTCATGTGAATTTCAGCTAGGTGCGTTCTGCAGCTGGGAGAGCGGAAGATGTATTTTCTCAGCTGTGGAGCAGTGTACAGATAATGAAAGGATTTGGTTTGTTGCTACAGTTGGTTTCTGAGAGCACGTTTACTCTCTCGAGGGACATATTTGGATCCTGTTGAATCATGAAGGAAAAGAGTTTGATCTTGGGTCCTTCTGGGGATTTTGCTACATTGTGAAAAATCATTGTGCCTTTTGAGGGGAACATGTCAAGATTCACAGCCTACTCCTAGGGAAATCCTGATTGTAGATGGCAGCTGTATGTGTTGTGGCTCAAAAGAGGTACGTTGACAGAGCTCTGTATAAAGTTGTGGAAAAACGGTGACCCAGATTAGTAAAAGACTATGAAATACTGTACAATACGTGTTATTCTCACCTCATCAACAGCTAGAATTTCACTATTAATCATGACAATGACAAAGCCAGGACACATTTACTGAAAAATTATTTACTACAAACTTAACTGTATTGACATTTTGGTTTGACATTCATTTGGAATTAATTGGCAGACTGAAGCAGACCCCTCTGACTTACTCTGGAGAGTCCCAGATCAAATTCTTCAATTCTGAGGTTGAAGTTCAGGCAATGGGGGAACGACTGCTCCTCTGGCTGGCGAGCAGTTTTGCCTCACAGGTAAACTGTGGAAAACTCTGTTGCAGTTCCCTTCAGTCTTCCCTCAATGAAAACAGTAGTTAATTATTTCCAAATTGGCACAGGGCAGGAAAGGCCACTTGCTAAGCTGTCAGTTAAATAGTAGGCTTGCTTTTGCCTAATTTGTATTTTAGGGTGGGGGTGGGGGAATTTTAATTTTCAACTGTTCCAAAAGGGCTGCCTGAAATAGGTAGATAGTACCCAGGTGTGCTTCTCTTTAATGCCCAGATGCTCTAACCAACATGTTTCCCAACAAAAGGAGAAGATCTGTATTACTGACTGTCACTGCTTAGGGCAGTGGGGTTCAAAGGGCTAGCAGGACTTGTGCATAATAGAAGACTGGATTAAGAAAACAAACAAACCCAAAGCTTGAATCCGTTGCTTACAGAAAGTTCTAAGTAGCATCATAGTCATTTCATTGAGGAAAGAAGAAATAGGGAGAGGGGACTGCAGAAGGAGCAGAAATGAGATGCTCAGATTTTGCATGCCACTGTCCTTGAGGTGGCAGCTGTTTTTTCCCTTGGTGAGAGACAGCAGAAGCCCTGCAAATATGTGAGCTCTGTGAAACACTGGGAAGGGGCAGAGGACTGGAGTATCCTGGAGGAACATTAGGGAAAGAAAGGAGGAGAGAGAGAAATGTAATCCAGGACCTTGAAAGAATGCTTTTTGAAGGAGCATGGTTATGAGACCATATAGGGGTATGTTCTGCTTGAATTACTTATGGTTTCTCACAAAAAAAGTATCTAAATAATGGGGAACATTGTGGAAACTAGGGATTTTTTTTTTTCCTGAGACAAAAGGGAGGAGTGCAGCTCTTTTTTTTTTTTTCTCAAGTAAACGAGAAAAAATTCTTTCCTTCACTCATCAGAGCAGTTACCAGTATTTACAGTGTTCACCTAAGCCCAGAGTGTTGAACTGGTGCTGGTGATGGCACCTGGGGCGGGGCCATCACTTGGAGCTGTGCTGCCACATCTCCTGAGGCTGTCTCCACATGGGTGCAGCTGCTCAAGGTGCTGTGGAGCTGAGGGACGCAGTCTGCCTGCCTGCTGCCAAAAGAGCTCTCTCTCTGTGCAAATTAGTTCATAACTTACGAGCTTTGACAAGTTTTTGTTGGCTGTGCCTCGGGAAATGTTTTTGAATGGCTGTTGCTGAGTTTGCTTTAATCTTTTCCCAGACTTTTTTGGCTGTCGTGGAAATAGCTGGGTTATTTAATTGTGTTTTTGAGGTACATATATAGTCACCTGAAACTTGGTGATGTAAAAGAAAAAGTGTATCAATAACACACACATTCATTTTCACTAGAAAAAAAGAGTTAGGCTCCTTCTGCAGCAGAGCTGTGTGACCCTGGCCCGGCTGCAAGCACATGCTGAGCCTCCTGTGCATGGACACTGTACTTGCATCGTCCTGAGGGAAACTGAATCTTAGGTGGTTTGACAGAGACTCCATGGCAGTGTGCTTGGCATGTTTCAGCTGCTCTAGTCCCCCTGTCCATGCACAGCCCTTTTGCTGAGCTCTCCATTGCCAGTGTGTCAGAGCTGGGACGAGGATCAGCCACGTGCACTGGGTGGGACGGTGTTTCTGTTCGCCTGCTTTCCCCCATGTGAGTTGTTTCTCTCTCGCTCCTCTGCAGCTGCCATCCTCCCACTGAGTCACGTTGGATCTACTGCGATGGCGACTCCCAATGACACAGAATTTCACTCTTCGGTGAGCCAAGTACCTGCCCTGTGATTTTGGGCTGGTCTGGGGTGAGGGGGAGCACTGACACAATAGACCCAAGACATGATTCTCCCTTCTTCAGCTCTGCCCTGTCATTCACTTGGAAAAAGGCTGCCTTCACTCTCCAGGACTTCAAAAATGGCTTCAAAAGCTGCACATTCTGGAAGAATACATCCCAGAGCTGCCTGGTCACTATTGCTAAATTCTTGGCTGCTTCAGCTGAAATACCTTGGGTGATGCTTTTCCATTGCTGCAGCGTCTCAGATTCCTGTTTGGATTTGAGCATGGGGAATGTCCTGGAGAGCGTTGGGAGCATCTCTGCCTGGGGGCGCTTCTGCTGGGAAGGGAGGTCTTGTCAGAGCCTCTTTTGGGAAACTGCATGAGTTTTGATTCCGTGCTGCTTGCTCCTTGTTTGTCCCACTCTTGGGTTCTCTGTTGAATTAAGTAATGATCTTCCGGACTCCCAAATGTCCATTTTTTTAACCCCCTTTTCATGGAAAAGCTTAACAGTAGCTGATTTCTTATTGAAAATAAAGCTGAGGAAAACCGCCTGCAAAAGCTATGACTTCTGAAAACAGGCTGAAGAACCGGAGTGTTGACAAAGCTGAAGTGACTAAGCATCTCGTGCTTTACTTTTGATAAGAAAAAGCAGCTCATTGAATTTGGATTTACACTGGGGTTTATCCTACCCCTCTTCTCTTTCTCCCCAGCCCAGGTGCCCCAAATGAGAAGGCTGGCTTCAGCTCGTCTGAAACTTCATTAATTAGTAGGCAGAAATGATGGGCTCTGTGCACTGTATATTGCATAAGAGCAGTAAAGGAAACCTTTCTCCACTTTTCATTCATCTGTCTGGTGAATAGCGCTTTAGTTACCTCTGCTAGCGAGGTGGGCTGGGAGCAGCCAGCAGCAATCCCTTCCAGCGCTTGATGAGATCACAAGTTTCCAGATTGAGAGGGTGTGAAAGGAAGAGATAATCCACTGGCTGGCACAGCTGAGTCAGGAGTTACCGGGCTTAGAGGTTTTTTCTGTTTTTCAAACAAGAAAGATCTCTCACAAATTTCCATTTTCTCTTGCATTTAAAAGGGATTGTTTTTAAATTGATATTTCCTTCTGTCCCCTCCCTTCTTCCTCCCTTAGTCTAAACTATGACCACAGCCATTTAAGAGCTGCTGGCAGCTGCAGCAGACCAGGGAGTTCTGGCTGGGGAGAGGTGCTAAAATACAGATCGGTGAAATACGTTAGCCTTGCACTTCAGCCTACTACTGTGCTTTTTGCAATGCTTTCACCAATGTGATAGAGAAGAGATTCAACATCACAGGCCAGGGCTGTGTTTGGTCCCTGGTCATGTACAGCCTGAGCCTGGAGAGCCAGTTTGGACTGGGTAGAGCACCAGAAGACCAGGAGAACTGTTCATGGCACCTCTGTGGGTTGATTAACTTGCTTTGTGCACAGGTGGTGAGTGCCACTACTGCATTTGCTTTCCCACAGTTCAGTGCATAGATGGACTTCTTTCTTTGTATGCATGAAACCTGTAGATTAATGGACAAACTAAGTGGCTAACCCCCACAGTTGGACCCATCAGGGAGTGTGCTCCCAGTACATGGCACAGGAGGGATCGCACAGATGTCTGCCACTTTCTGCTTTCACATCAGGCTTGCATCTGGCCCTGCACACTGTTCAAAAGGAGAAGATGTATATCAAAACAGCATTTCTACTTTTCTCATCTTCAAAAAGGGCAATTTAGTGAGGAACTGAGAGGTAGGATAGAGAAAAGAATTGTTCTATCTAAACCTGCTTGCAGGGATCTGCAGCTGGTTAAATCGCAGGTGCATCTTCAAAGCTGGAAGTCAGTGGGTTCTCATGCAGGTGTTGTCCTCTGCAGTGGGATGAATTTATTCTATTTATTGCTTTTTGTTTATAAATGGCTGCCTCTTTTTATTCAGTGAACATTTGAAAGAATGGTCTTGATCCTGTAGTATCTCTTCTACACATGCACACATTCTGCAGTTGTTCTGCCGTCTCTGGGGCAACCTTCACACAGAAAGATGGTGTTTGTGTGAAGTCTTTGAAGTAAAGTGCCTCCTGTCACCTCTGCTTACCTAGAATAAGCTTTCTGGTTCAGCACTGAAATGAAACCATCTGGAAAAAGAATCTCCCAATAAAATACTCCTCTTAATTTAAAGAAGTAGCACATTTAAAACGTCTAGATCTTCTGTGGGAACACACTGGTTTCATCAGCATTTTCAAGTAACACAGCTGAACTGTTTTAATCAAGTCAACATTCTTCCTTTTGACTTTATGTTATGGCTTTGATTGAAGTAAATCACTCTTGAGTATATTGTTTTGCAAAAATGTCAGAATTTATAACTTTTTGGCCCCAAATTGAATTGAAGTAAGCATTTTGAAATCTTGTTTTGTTCTACTCACTTCCCCTGCCGGGAGACAGGAATATGATGGTTTTAGCCAGTGCTAGTTATAATTTTGATGGTTGCTGCTGTTAGCCTTGGATGTCCTGTCACACAGATACTGGTTTCATCTGCAATGTGAAGCATTCTCATTCCCTTTTCCATGAAGATGTGGGCCTGTAGTTCATGTTCATTTGGACTTTTACTTTTTTAAGCTGGTTTTCCATAAGTGTCTTTGCTTTGCCTTTCCTAGGAATCATTGTTAAAAAAGGAATTGAGGAATAAGAAACTCCTTCATGGTCTGACCATGCTCTATTTACTGCTGATTTACCTCACAGGTTTACTTCTGTTGACTTTGAGGGACTTAGTCCCGATCCAGAGCACTGTCCCCCCTTTGCATGGGCACTCATGCTTTCATAGGACGCACTGTGTGCACAGGACTGGCAACAGCTACTTTAATAGTGGCCCAGTATGACCCCACTAAAGCCAACAGGGTTAGCACTTGAACCAAAGGAGAGCAGGATATACAGCAAAGCAGGTTAGGAAACTCCACAAAGGACATAAATTGAAGCCTTCTGGGTCATGAAGCAGTGCATGAGGACTGGGGTGACACTTGGGTTACCTTGCTGTAGAGCTCTGTAAAGCTTTCAATGGAGATTTTGAAAGACCTTGATTTTAGGTGTGCAGGGCTTAATTTGTTGTGACATCCCACCCAACTGAGCAGCGGAAGTCAATGACATTGATAAGAGTGGGTGAAGGACAGAATTGAGAGTAAAAAGACCTGATTCTCATTTAGTTGAAGCCCTTGCGTATTGTCCCAGTTGTGTAAAAGGACATTAAAGAAAGCATTAAAATAGTTAATGGAAACGAATTATTGCAATAATATCTGGTGGTATTAAACTCCTCTGTCCTCCAGACATAGTGCATTTTTTTACCCTCTTGGTATAGACACCTTTATTTCACAGCTCCAGCTTTTGATGTAATTAGCTGCTGTCTCCAGAGCATTGTTTCAGCATTGGGGAAGGACATAGATCCAGAGGCAGTTACACATCAGCTGCGTGGGCCGGCAAGAGCACACACACTCTGTTTGGAGGCATGTGTTTTCTCAGCGGGGCTCGATAGTCGTGTCTGCGCACTTCACTCCAAGCTGTTTTTCTCTGTGCCTGAAGTAGAGGCTTTCTTTGATATGCAAGTTTATGGGTTGTTGGTGGTGGGAGCGATGGGTGTGGGGAACAGATGGAGAAAGCACAGGGAAAATGCAATGGTTTAAAGGAATAAAGAGAGATACTTTTTTTGGAATCATTACACCAGAAACAAGGAGCCTCTGATGAAGGAAAGTGAGCCCGAGGATAGGGAAGGTTGTGGTGTTATCAACAGAAAAAGGGCAAAGGTTTCAGCCTTATCAGTTTGAGGTTGGTAACTTGAGAAACCAAATGTTGAAGGATGTGGAAACGATCAAAGAGAAAGGGTACAGAGGGACTGAATAAGGCATTGAGCAGAGAGTGTGAGAGGCGGGGAGCAGGGACAGGACGTGCTGCAGGAGAGTGGCCGTGAGCTCTCCAGACGTCTCTGTGGGCGAGAGGCAAGGGAGCAAGGAGAGGAACAGAGTCAAAAATGGAGGTGACCTGAACAAGCAAACAAACCCTTGGACAGAAAGGGGGTGCAGATGAGGAGGGGAGGAGGTAACTGAACAGGGGAGGGCAGTCAAGCAGCTCCTTTCACAAAAACAGGACTGTCCTATGATAAACCCTCAGCTGTGCTTGAACTTCTAGGCATGCTAGACATAAATTGACTGGCTTTCTGCTTCTTGCTTCAGGATACAAGGTAATTTGGGGGTTTCTTGTTGGGAGTTCAAGTTTATGCCTGAGAAGTGCTTGTTTTGGGAAAGCTGAATATACAAGCAGGGCAGGCAAACACTGGGGTGTCCTGCTCCCATTGTCACATTTACCTGACAGGCTGTGCTGCACCAGGACACCAGTAGTTGACTGTGAGCAGTTGCTGTTTGGATATAAGGTGGGTGGTGCACACAAGCTTGCCCTTTACGTGGCCCACAGGTGCAGATTACCAAGGCAATGCTGTGCGCCACCTTCATGCACGCAGAGGCTGGCCAGACCTGGGGCTGTGACACCCAAACAGCCCACAGCAGGGTCCCGGGGCTTTCTGAGCCTGGGAAGCACTGATGTGGGAAAGGGAGGCATGGGCCAGGGCAGAGCTGTGCTCAGCTGCCACCAGCAGTGCTCTGGCAAGCACAGAGTTTGACCAAGGGACTTAAAGCCAGGAGGTACCAAGCGGAGGGGATGGTGACAAAATCCTGCTGTGGGACCCTTAAAGAAGAAGCTTATCTTTAATTGTCCTTCCATTCGTTATTTCCCAGCTAAAGCTACATAATAATTGCAAATTTGGATTACCTGGAAAAGCTGCTGAAAGTAGAATAAATTATTAATTCCCAGGCTGGATTCTGAAGAATTAATTTCAGCACCACATATTGAAAATTCTCCTTCATACGAAATATCCTAGTTTTGAGAGCAGTTCTGAAAAAGTGAGATTCTTCCAAGCCATTATTATACTTTCTGACAATTTTATTTTTCCTTCAGTCAGAATCCTTTAGCACACTCAACTAATATACTCAAATTAGTAGTAGAAAACCTGCATTTGTAAGAATTATATCTCTGTACAATGTACTGAAGTAATTCAAATTCCAGAGCAGAATTGTGGAAACTCTTAGCACAGTTTGTCCGTATCTTATCAGAACAGGCACGCTTTTCCCATGGCCTGGCCGCTTTCCAGCAGTGCCGAAGCAGACTTGTTGGAAGCCCAGTTTGAATGGGAGAAGTAATCTTTCTGAATGGATTTTTCTGGCAGGATTCCTGTTGCGTGTGTGGTTTATTGTTCTTGGTGATGTGACTACATTTTGCCCCCTTGATAAATGTTTTAGGTTCTTTATTTTTTTGGTGATGGGAGGGGTTCTGGAAAAATAATCAGATCGCTAATTCTATAAAATTGTATAGGCAAACTTTTTTCTGTTTTAACTACTTTTCCACGTTTATTATATAGCTTTTTGAGCATGCTTTTGAAATAAAGGACAACAGCTGATTAACTCTTAAACTTTTTTATGGTCAAAGAGTTTAGTAATTAAAAAGCAAACAACTTTCTTTTCCTCAATGCATTTTAACAAAGTGTTATTATGCCAATTCATTTTTACATTATATATATATATTCTGTTCATAGTGTAGTAATTCACTATACAGTATTACTGGTGGTGTCAAAAATAGAAGAAGTGGTTGCCAATGGTGGCATATCTTCAGTTGGTGTAAATGTCCACTGCATATACATTTGTAACTCTAGTGAAGTCAGAGTCAATCCCTCTTTGTGCTACAGGCCTGCTGTGGAGCTGTGCCAACTTCTGTGAGCTAAGGATCCAGCCTCTAATATGTATTACAGGATAGCTAATATGATGTTTAACCACACAGTAACCGCAATATACAAAGAAGTTCTATTTTAGCACTGCTGGGGCAAAAAAAACCCTGTTAATGATGAAGACTGAAGTGCAGAAGATTGTGAAGTGGGGGAAGGAGGCCGAAAAACCCCTCCTCTTATTTTGAGTTAACATGTGTATGGACAAATTCTCACGTCTCAAGGCTGAGTTTTGTCTAAGAAAGATCTTTAAGATTGGGTCTTTGTAATTAAAACATACAGAATAATTATCTTCAACTTATGTCTGCAGAGGAGGAACTGTGTATTTACTTACTATCTGCAAAAAATCTTTCTTTTTTTAGCTAGAAAGATTAACAAAAAGGCATTGAAGTATAAAGGCTTTCTTTTTATTGAAATATATATACATTTTATAAACAGATTCAAAAGAGAACACTCACGACCTTTTTTCTTTCTTTTTCTTTCTTTTTCAAAATGGGGGTGGGAGGGAAGCATGCAACTCCAAAGTTAGTGCCTACAATGCTTGCAAGACATTATGATTAATTTTGTACTTAGGTTTCCAGATGTTGGATTTTGTCCCAACTTTAAAGACCTCTAATGTTTAACAGGATATGTGCTGAGTATAGTCTTTAACAGAGTTTTCTTTCATAACTCTAGGATCTATGAGAAAAGGTAACTTGGGAAAACACTGCAGATTCGGAGCTGAATCTACAGCCTTCTAGAAAAAAAAACATTAAACGTGCAAGTTTGGACTGGAGCTATATTTGTTTGGGAAGACTATGGATAGGTACCAGAGCTGGCAGCAGAGCTGTTTGAATGCCATCCTCCTTGTGCTGCTGTGGACCGGCATTTCCCGTGGACAGAGGGACTGCACAGGCGTGGAGTGCCAGCCCCTGGACAACTGCATCGAGGACGTGCTGGAGCCTGGTGAGTGCTGTGCCACATGTCTGCAGCACGGCTGCACGTGCGAAGGCTACCAGTACTATGACTGCGTCAACGTGGGCTTTATCAATGGCAAAGTACCCGAAGGGCAGTCTTACTTTGTGGACTTTGGAAGCACTGAGTGCTCATGCCCCAAGGGAGGAGGCAAGATCAGCTGCCAGTTCATGCTGTGCCCAGAGCTGCCCCCAAACTGCATTGATGCGGTGGTGCCAGCTGACGGGTGTCCTCAATGTGGGAGAATAGGTTGCCTTCACAAGGGCCAGAAGTATGTAGCGGGGCACACCTTCCACATGCCCCCCTGCAAGGTTTGCCATTGCCCGAACGCTGGTGGCGAGCTGATGTGCTACCAGCTTCCAGACTGTGACACGTTCGCCTTAAACACTGCAAGTCCAATAGATGCTGAAGATAGTGAACCAGAGAGGCACTACGACGATCCGTACAGCTACGACCAGGAGGCACCAGAAGGAGACAACACCCAGGTGGAGTCTCCAAAAAAATACAGGAGTTATTCGTCCCACCTAGAGCAAGAGAGCATCAGCCAAGAACAAAGTGAGGATTATGACTACCTACCAGCCAGCATTGCTCCTTCATCTTTGGCTCTGGCCGATGTGTACGCTGAGGAAACGGCTGCACCACTCACCACACCAGTGCCTAAGGTCCCCTCTGAAGTTCACAGTGCCACAGAAAGAAGTGAGCAAAAGAGGGTGCCCCACACCACTGCAGCATCCTTCCAGCAAGTGACACATAAGGAAGCACCAGTAACCACCAGTCCTCCTCCGGAGCACACAGCAGCCACGACTGAGACTCCCAAGCACCTGGAGGAATTGGAGAGGAAACCAAAGGGGAAGCAAGGGGGCAAAGAGAGGCATGAGCAAGAAAGAGCCCCACACTCTAAAATGAAAAAGCATGCCAGAAAAGAAGACCCAGGGAGCAGCATGTATCTAGGCTTGAAAGAGGTGAATTTAACAGAGCCAAGTTGGTCAAAATCTTCCCATGAAACGCACGAGGGCAATGCTTTCCCCAAGGTAAAGTTCAGTGCAACAACCTCTCCTCCTGTTGCTCTAAAGGAAGACCGTAGTCAGTCATCCCAAAAGCAGTCACAGACACTTTATCGTTACCATCCCGAGGAAGATGGGGACCCCAACTCTATTCACACTAACCCCAGGTTACCAGAAGGTAAGAACTACTTCCAGTGTAGATGTCTAGACAACATTTACTCATGATAACATTGGTGCATATCCACTGTCCTTTTCTTCTTACTGCTCCACATGGGCATGAAATCAAGCAACCCCCAGTTACCTTCTTTCATCTCTTTCAGAAGACGTTTGGGTTTCATTTGACATAATAGATACCATTTCACAAGGTTGTTTACCTTGCTTTGATTTTGCAGACTGTCGATGGTGTTTTCTGGTATTTTAACTTTATTTTAGATGTTGATTTGTTAAAACTCTGACCTTTTCCTTCCATTACTTGCTTTTAATTTCTAACGTGATGTTAGAGAAACATCTTACTCTACACAAAAGGATTTAATTAGTTATCTGCTCAGACCCTCCAGTTACCAACTGAATGTAATCCCATTTGTAGCTTTTGTCTTTTGCTGGGGAGAAAGTGAAACAGTTGTGCTTCTACTACAAAAATATTTACTGCACTTGTTGTAATATTTATCCTATGGTTGAAAGGCTGTCTAAGCTCGTTAGTACAAGAACTTGATAGATACACTCAAATACCCCTGAGGACTAGTAGGGAAAAAAAGGACTGCCTCTTGCTTTGTGTTTTTTGGGAGCTGGAAGTTCATGATCAACTGTGGCAAGTGTACATATTTCCTCTCTGCCTCTGGATTCCTCTTGACATCTGCAGTGAATGTTGATGATATGCTTTATGCAATGCTCATTACTGTAATGAATGCAAACTTCATCGCTATAAATTAGCACATATACCGCTCATATTTCCAATTCATTTTTCATCAAATCAAGAGTAGTATCTCCTTTTTCAAGATGTGGCACAAAATGTTCTCATGAGACTCAGATGTATAATAGTTGCAGTCTGAGTAGAGAATACGGATTACTCCCTAGACAGTGATATTTCTTCTTGGGTTATCTAGGTAGCCCTTAAACATCTTGAGCTGCCTAGTCCATCTACTCAAGAAGTTTAAGGAAGATAGGAGGAGAGCAGATTTGGAGCTGAGACTCTAGGTCCCAACACAAGCAACACCTCATGACTGTTTACCAAACAAAAGATGTACGAGATCCATGAATGGAGATGGTAGCCTTTTTCTTCCACTTACATTTTTATTGTAAATGTTGACCTCACAATTAGTGATAGCACCTATAATCCGAGTCAGACCTTGACTTCTTGATTTCACCAAAACAATGCTCTAGAAACCAGTCTTACCTGAAGAACCTCACTGCATTGTAGGAATATACCAGGCAGCAGTGTTTGAACGCAATGCCTTGAAGTGAGAAGACATTAGCTGAGTACACATACCATCCAGAGGGATGCCATTAGGAAGTGTAGACTTTCAAAAGTGATTTAATAGATAGTTAATGTGCTCCAAGCCTTACCTCCATGCTATCTTCTTTTCACAGATGCCTGTTGTATTTTACTTCTAACTCTTTTTGTTATGTGAAAGGTGAATCAAACAGGGGTGACTGGCTGATTGTCCTAGGGGAGTAGTGAACTGATTCCAGCCTTCCAGTTCGTGTAACCTGAATAAGAGGATCTGTCCATAGCACCTTCATCTGCTCTGTGCAAATGCAAGTGGCAAAAAGCCTCGGCCTACATGGTGCACTGAGTTCATCTGTAGTCAGATTTCACGCTGCTTAGTATTACCATGCAGCTTAAGCACAAAGCTCTTCCCTTATATTTGTTGCAGCCTAACGCAAAATCTGATCTGAGCTGTGCATCAAGGCTGTGCATAATACATGGGTCTGAGTTAGGACTAATACTCAATAACCTGTTCTCTGATGTAACTTAAAAACAATCTATTTAAAATTAAATTGCCTTTTTTTTCCCTCTCAAAAAGGAAAGATGGGTGGATCATCCTGAAATTTTCAATGAGAGGGTTTAAGAAAGACTATTGGGGTGAAAGCATTTAGTAGCAGAGCTAACTACTACATTTTAGAGTCGTCTTGGGTGATTTCCAGTCTGTGATTCCTGGGAACTGCTTGGCTGAGACAGGTCTGGTTGGGGTCTGGATTAGGTCGGGATGCCTGCTGGATAGGAGCAAAATGTGATGGATGTCATGTCAGGCATGAATTGTCTAGCCTACAGAAGCAGGCTTGGAAATCACTGAGTGCCATTTTTGCCTTAGCTGAGAGAGAGAGACATATAATTTCCTTTAAATACTGTAGAAGTAGAAATGAAAATAAATAGCCCTTGGGAGCATAGCACACTCTGGCTGTAGACAGTGCAGCTCTGAGGTTGCTGGTTCTCTGTTTGGCCCATGGAGTTGCTGCATATCCTGGGAGTGAGTGCCAGCGTCATTGCACCATGTGCATCACCCCACAGCCGCTGGCAAGTGGGGCCTGGCCAGGCAGCCCCCGCCCCCTGTCCGCTCCACCATTCCCGTTAGGAATAGTTGGTGGAAGCACATCTGTACAGGCTGTAAAGGAACTACCAAACCTTCTCTAAAAATCAGGAATCTCCCTTGACATGGCTAGTGCCAGCGCTCATGCCGAGGGACTGCTGTATTTGCACTTGTTTTGTTGTTTTAATAGATGTGGTTGTGACTGAGTAGGTCCATATGTTTCAAGTAATAAAACGCATACATCTTCTGTCTCTTCGGTGACTCCTGAGCCAGTGATAGAAGGTGAGTGAAGATATTAGTCAGACTTGAAAGAAAAATTAATTTTGCCTTTAGATACAGAATGAAAACATAAATTTTGTACATGTATTTCTAACTACAAAATGGCATAATCTACCAACACTGCCAAATAACTTCTTTTCTCCCCTCAAGAATCAGCAGCATGATGTAAACTGCATCAATCCCCTAATTTTTAAAACCTGTGAGGCCGTTTCGCTGTTTCCTAATGAGGCCGCCACTCTTGCAGTGGGGTGGTGCCGCATCTCTGGGTGCAGTTGGGCTTTTCCTCGGAGGCTGCACATGGATGGCCCCAAGACAGTGTTCAGGTCCTGTCCAGCTCTTTGGGGTGTGATGTGAGCCAGTCTTCATGCAGGTACAGAGTCACTCGTGTCCCAAAACAAGTAGGCACTCCCAGGCCACTGGCTGCACCCTGCCCTGCCCATGGGCTCCTAGAAGCAGTGAGCGCAGATTTTGTTTGACCAGCTCTTGGCAGGCTGCTGTGGGGTGCAGAGGCCATTGCTGACAGCTCGGGGAGGGTGTTTTGGCTGCTGTGAATGCTGTGTGATTGCAGAGGGTCGCAGTGCACAGGAAAGATGCATGCAGCCCAGGGGGCTGGAAGTGGCTGTGCTTTTCCAGCAGTGGCTGCCTCAGAGAGGAGGGCTGGGTCAGGGGATTGTTTGGAGTTTTTGCACTTAATTGAATTTTCCTGTTTTTCTCATCAGTCTGTATGGGGATGGATTTTCTTTGTTTGGGGGTTTTCCTTCCTTGAAATGTCAATGTGGTTATTAACATTTCATCTTAATTGCTTTTTTTCTGGAAACATACATTTATTTAGGTTCCCAAGTCACTGAGAGATACATTTTTGTGACTGTAGGGACACTAGATTTTTTGTTTTCAGTCTTTCTTTTTTTCCAAAGTTTAGAAAAGTTCAGATGGCTTCACAGAAACATTTGCTGCTACTAAAAATTCAGCCCAAGTTAGATGGCTATTGCATTTATTCTTCCTGTTAGGTGTATCCTGGCATCAGAACTCAGCTGTGGTTGGATCCCCGATGCTTTTGGTTAAAAACTTGGCTTCATTACTTATATTTTATGTATCTCACTTTGGTTTTATATGTAGCAGAGTTTTCATCTCCCAAATCTCTGATGGCTCGTATGTAATCTAATGGTGGAAACAATGTGGAGTACTTTGGTGCTCAGGAAAGGTTAATTTTGTGTTTTGATTCTCTTTCTCCTTTTGCGCTTTGTTTTTCATCTGTGTTTCGGTACGACTCTGTGAGGCTGGCACGTGCTGCTTCCTGTCTTACTGACACATGGGTTGGTCCCTGAGAGAGGCGCCGGGCTGCCCTGGGGTACGTGCTGAGCTCTGCCAGGCCTGGGGACGGAAATAACTCTGCATCTAAAAAGCTTCTGTTGTTAGACACAAGCATATACAATGAGATGTAATATTGCACTGTATTTCTCGTCAGCCAGCTAAGATGATCTATTTAGCGTCTCCACTCATGGACTCCAGTGAATTGCCATTTGTTTTGGGAATGTTTTCTCCTCTCCTTTTTTAGCTGCTCTGAGCATTTCTGGACCAGCTGTTTTGCTGATTATCTGGGTGCTGTGTGAGGCCAGGCCCTCACTGGTGTCTCTCTGGGGCAGCAGCAGCACTCACGGTCCCTAGGGAGGATGTGGGTGCTGCTGCCATCACAGAAATGGGCCTTGTTACAAACCCACTGATAAAATGGTGACTCTGGGGAGTTAGTTTGTCCATTTGCAAGGTGGGAAGCCCAGCACCAGCTCTGCAGGGCTGCGTGAGCCCAGTGGATGCTTTCTTGCCTCTGACAGGGGTGGCAGCTGCTGCTGCTGCTCAGGGGTTTCCGCCACCCAGTGCTCTGTGCCAGCCCGTAGCGTTCCCTGCTGTGGAAACATTTCTTTTACTCCATATGTCAGTGCACTTGTCATAGATCCTGAATACAGACTAAAGAGCGACTTTCTTCAGCAACATACAGACCTATTGAAGTTTCTGTGGCAAATGCTAATTGCTCCATTCCTAAAGGAACTGTAAGTGTAAAGTACAGGTAATTACTCAGAGGAGAAAGTGTAAATTAAGTACTTTTACCAAGGGAAGGGATGAGGTTGATGGAGACTCTTCTCTTTATACAGTCTCTTTCCAAACATTGATCTTACCCTGTCACTTACTGCAAGAGCAGCAAACAGAGGGAATTTTAATTTCTATATTTCCTGTTTCTTCTCCTAAAAATGCCCTGAACAGGGGAGGGTTGAATAAAACATCTTTAAAGATCTTACTGTCAAGTTTTGTTATCATTTTCCCACTTTTTTCCATTTCCCTATGCTCTGCCAGTAGAGTGCTGTTTCTTGGATAAATGTATCTCAGGTAGCAAACAGCCTCGTTGTGAATGTTTTATGATTTGCATTCTGGTTTTGGCAGGCTGAATAGCAATTTGTGTCTAGCTGGAAACATTGTGTTTCAGAATGGAGGTATTTTTCCACTTAAACTCATCCACAACTGGTGATAGATTTTTTTTTTTTTTTTAAATCATGGTTGTTTTTAGAGATAAGGATAATTGCTCTCCAACTGAAGTAAATTGCACCAAGTAAGTATTTGCGACTCGAGATCAGTGGATGTGAGAATGGCATTTATTGCATGTGAATCCTGATCAGGTAGGAGATATTGGGAGGCTCTCGTGCAACTTCTATGGATGTAGTTGAGATTTCAACCAACCCATCTACTGCACGTTTGCCGATATGGACGCCCATGAAGAAAGATGACCTTGAATTTCTGAACTGAGGGCAAACAGGAAACGAGATCTGTAAAGCAGACCTGCAGTGAAGGTTTCTGAGGTGTTTCCTGAGCTCACCGACCCTTCATACACTCCTACTGCCACCATAAAATGCAGTGGAGGTGGGAGAATGCTACGAATGGTGCTTCAGAAACACAAACTCTATTTGCAATTACTTGTTATTTTTTGGTGTCAGGTGAAGTGTTCTTTCACCTTTACTTGAATTACCTCAGGCTTAATACTGTGTTCTCTACTTTGCCCCAGTTCTCTCTGCAACAGGAAGAAATCAGCTTTGAGCCCTCAAACTAGGATAACTGAGGAATAAAAATAAACCTCAGAAGAGTGGGGTGTGGGGAGAAAAAGCCTCTGGGCCAGCAAGTGTGAATCAGCATGAATTACAGCCCCAGGTGACAGTGTTCAGTTTTCCCTGTGGTATTTAAAGTTCTGAGATAGTAAGATTATAGAGGAAGATAGCATGAATGAATATAAGGCAGGCCGAGATATGTATAAAAAGAGGAAGACTAAAATACTATAAAATTAACAAGTGTTTTAAGAGAGAACCACAATCTGTTCTGCCAAAAATGGCATTCATACCTTATTAGGTAGCCAGATGCTAGTTTAGGAGGAAAAAGAAAAAATGCAACCATTTCCTAATTAAAAAATACCATGTATGGTATGTGGGGGGCTGATCCACTCATGGCTTGTAGTGCACAACCTCTTCCTAGACCCCTTCCCTTGCTCGCCTCAATGCTGTGACCCCAGCACCCATGGCCAGGTGCTGCCTCCCCCTCCTTGTCCAGCTCCACTGGCCCAGCTGGTGGTGAAGCCATGAGAAGCTCGTGCAGGGACCTCTCTTGGACCAGCTGGCAGATTTGGGCTGCTGGGCCACTGCCAGCCAGCCCTGCTGACTGCGGACGTGTCATTTCAAGTTTGTGCTCAAGCAGAGCATTGCGGGATGAAGCACGGCTAGGTCTGCCCCCTGCATGCAAGGTTTGGAAGGAAGCCTGCCCGAGGTGCAGTAGTCACCACAGTTGTGTTTCCCCGTCTTTTTATTTGTCTTCCTTCCAGTATCTACAAGCATAAATAGGGGCTGAGGCTGGACAGCAAGATGAAGGAAACTGCTTGTGCTGGGATGGGCCCTCTTGGCACTTTCTGTTTTAACAAGACCAGTAATTTCAAGTGTGTGTGCGCTAAACACTGCCTGTGGCATGAATTTGTGAGCAAAGGGTGCAAGGAAAACCAAAGCCTGCCCCAATGACATGGAGGAGTGTAATTGTTTGCAGACTCTGAAATAAACAGTAGCCAAAAGTATCAAATCTCCAGGTGCTGGACTGCCAGATGTGGCCTGGCTTTCCGTTTCCAAAGCTCGCTCTTTCAGTGGATGCAGCATTAGGGCTGTATGAAGTGCTTTGAATAGTCCCACTTGAGGAATCTGAGCACAGATCAGGAGGGCTGATCTAGCTTGCTAGCCTAGGCATGTAGGCAGCAGCTGAATTTTGAGTATCCAGACTTGCCCTACCCAGGAGCATACTTTTCAGGTCAGTGTTGATGGTTTGGTGTTTGTGTCTAGATGATCTCTCTGGACATGTTGCTGCATGACTGCTGCTTGCCTGTTCTTGTTTTGGGAACTGCTATGGGTCAGACCACTGCTGATGGTTTTCTAGCTGGCTGGGTTTCTTCGGTGCGCCTCTCAAAGCTGCTGGCGCTTGAATTCGGAGCATTATTCTTTCTTTGCAAGAATCCCCCTGGTGAGCCCAAGCCCTCCTCACCGCAGACCTTAGTCCATTCATCATGTGCATCTCTGTGCTAAAATAGAGATATTAACCAAACGTCATGAGCTCCTGGTTAGCAACTGTCCTGGTTTCAGCTGAGTTAGAGTTACTTTTCTTCCTAGTAGCTGGCATAGTGCTGTGTTTTGGATTTAGTATGAGAAGAATGCTGATAACACACTGATGTTTTAGTTGTTGCTAAGTAGTGCTTAGACTAGTCAAGGACTTTCTTTTTCAGCTTCCCATGCTCTGCCAGGTGCACAAGAAGTTGGGAGGGGGCACAGCCCAAGATAGTGGATCCAAACTGACCAAAGGGCTATTCCATACCATATGACGTCATGCTCAGTATATAAACCGAGGGGAGTTAGCCGGGGGGCAGCGATCGCTGCTCGGGGACTGGCTGGGTGTCGGTCGGTGGGTGGTGAGCGGTTGCATCACTTGTTTTCTTTTCCCTGGGTTTTGTTTGTCTCTCTTGTTCTCCTTTTCATTACAATTATTATTATTATTATTATCATTATTATTGTTATTACTATTATTATTATTTTATTTCAATTATTAAACTGTTCTTATCTCAACGCGTGGGTTTTCTTACTCTTGCCCTTCCGATTCTCTCCCCCATCCCACTGGGGAGGGGGAGGGGGAGCGAGCGGCTGTGTGGTGCTTAGTTGCCGACTGGGGCTAAACCACAAGAGCAACACTTTTGTGTCAGGCTTTTATGGTGCTGTTTTGGTCCTTAACTCTTATAGAGTATTTTAAATGGTAGCTGTATATTGAACCAGGAGCTCATGATCTTTAGTTAAAGAAAATAGTTTAAAGGATCTTTTCTTAAAGATGTGAAGATCTGTGAAGTGGTGCAAGCACAAGCCTGGTATGCAGAATGCCAAGTTTCAGCACCATGCTTTAATGAAAACTGTCTGCATAACTTGTCATAGTCAGATGTATGCAGATTTTCAAGAGCCTAAACAACTTACAGAAATGCTCAGGTCTCAAGGTCTTTTCTTTTTAAACCACAGTACCTGCCAATCTAGTAATTAGAGATGTTTGAGAAGGAGGCTCTGTGTCTTCCTGAGTCACCCATAAAATGAAGATAACAGTGTGATCTTACAGATAAGGTTACGAATCACTGGGGACCATGGCAAGCAGGTACAATGTGCCGTACAAGGTGGGACAAACACATATGTTCCTTGAGGTCTTGCTAGTCTTGCCTTCATTAAATACGCTCTGAAGAACAAGGTCTTTTTCCCAGCATCTGATGCGATGATGTGGTGTAGTCAGATTTCCCATCTGCTGATAGTGCATTTTATACACCGAGTTCTTTTTGCTGCAGCACAAGGACTGTTACTCATGCGGTTGGCTGGAGCAGTTTTTTGTAAGGAAATTCATTGTGTTAAGTGTTGGCACCAAGTAGAGGTGCAGAGAATGTTTGAAGAAAAAAATAAACCAGGATGAAACATTCACACCTGGCTGGGGAATGTATATTGGCAGTATCAGTGTCCCATCCTGCCCTGGAGGAGCGTGGCACTGCTGGCACTGCTGGCACTGGCACAAGCCCAAAAGGCAGTGTCTGCATGGGACGGGTTTTCCACAGTGACAGTGAACACAGACTAGGGTTTTCAGATATCCTTAATTTCATGGGATTTAGTTACCAAGACAGTTTAAATCTTATATGTTGACATAATGAATTCAACTGGAGTTGAGCACCTAACCTATGATGGCATCAAAATATTTTTGGAAACCCATCCTGTGTACCTATTTTGTAGAGGTAAACATCATAATTTGTGAAAAGTTAGCTCCATCCATGGTTTGCAACAAGAACATTTGATGTCAATTCTGAAATTAAAACATTCTGGAGACAAACTATGGAAATAAGATGGGAGTTTTCTTGTACAAATTAATTAACCACTTGAAAAGACAAGGCTGTTGGGCTTACCAGGTTTCTCAAGGGGACTGCATTTGCTGGTTATTTATAGTATGTTTCTGAGAGCATTTTTTTGTATGCATGTTTGATACTTCTTCAGAAAACAGAATTTAAATGAGACTTCTCTGCAGTAGTGTTTGTAGTATTCTAATCGATCACTGAGGAATTAAAAATGACCCTGAATATAGCTCCTTGTTAGAGAAAGGCAAATATAAGTAGTAATTTCTGATCCAAATTTTGTGAGACAGTAACCTTTTGAACAGTTTCAAATATGTAGGCCAAATAAACACAGCTTTCTAAGCATATGCTTGCTCATGAAATGATTTGTAATTTCATTACCCGGGCCTCACAGAGAGCAATATCTCTTACCTCTTAGGGATTCTTAGGTAACAAGCCAGCAGTAATAGGAATTTTATAAAGATCCCCTTACGTGTGAGCAGGCTTTATGTTTTACTGACTATTCCCAGTCTATCTGTGCTGTGCTTGAGATGACCAATTCTCTTCCAAAGCCACCAAAAAGTCCTAAACTGTTATCCCAAAGCACTGGTGGTGTTGGCGCTAAGCCAAAGTCTGAGAGCGGGGTTAGGGGAAAAAAGTAATTGTGCTATCTTTAGGACCAGCAAACCTCCACTGCATGTTTTCCCCTTTCCTGCCTTTGCCTGGGGGGCCATGGAGCTGCAATGCCCCCCTGGAGCCACTTGTCTCTGCTCTGACACTACACGTGGAGTGGCTGTGACTCACCAAGCACACTGCAGTGAATGAATTTATAAGCAGCAACGTTACAGAGCCTCTGGGTCTGCAATTGTTCATTGCCTGGTGGAATTACTGGGTTTTACTCCATCACTGGGACACACTGATGGTGATGGAGTACCTAATTAGGTGGTAGCAGTTGCTAACGTGGGTGCTCTGGGGTGTTACAGGGAGGCAGCCACTCCCTGCAGACAGCCTGGGGAGCACGGGGGGGACTCAGGCTAATGGAGGGGTGGGCAGCATGCTGAGGCTATGCGTGCACAGCTGCCTTGCCTGCCCCTCTGCAGCCTGGTCATGCTGTGTGCAGTTCTGGCTGCAACTTATTCAACCCTTTCAAACACCAAAAAGGAGCAATTTAGAAAAACACACAGAAGGGTAATTCCTTCTCCCTTGTTGCTGTGAGTGCTGGTTGCTTTTGTGTTGCTGTTGTGAACCATAGGGGTGCTGATTGGCAACCCCAAAAGGGCTCAGTTATTTGACCTTAATTTTGAATTACCAAGTACTAAAATAAATGTTTATGGCTCCAACAACTCTGGGCTTAAAACCTTTTAACAGTATAAACAGTTGCAAGAAAGGGGAGGATTTGCATTAGTAACTTTTAAAAGATGTTATGAACATTGATGCTCTTGTGAACTGTTACTCTGTGTATAATATACATCTTAAAAATAATGAAAATCATCAAATGAAACCTCGTAGCCTTACTGTTACCATTCACAGGGCAAATTATTGCTTCCATCTCCAGTGACCAGTACTGCACAAATAATAGGTTTGCATACAGTCTTGTATGCATTTCCACTAATGTTATTTGAATTGGGCACATCAGTATGACTCAAGGATAAATAAGGTAAGTGTTTAGGATAAGCTTTATTTGGTAGGAGATCACTATGTAGAAATTTTATTTCAAGAAGAAGAATTTGCATCGTCTGTCCTGTGTTAGCTGTCTCTGCTGCACCTTTACCTTCCCTGCTTTTTTTGGCTGTCACTGGATCTCATTGTGGATTTTTCCCCTCCTCATTTGCTGTATGTCTTCTCCCCTTCCCATAGCACTTGAGGAAGCAACTTTTGTGGCTTTGCAGTTAAGGAAATGTTTCCTTTCACCTGAAGTTAGCACTCTGGGGCATGCTGATAGCTGCAGGTTGGAGGTGGAGTGGCAACCCCTGACTGCTGTGGGTGGCTGCAGCCCAGCACAGGGTCTTTGTGGCCCAGCACAGGGACTTTGCAGCCTGGTGTCAGCTGCCAGACATTGGGGACCAGGACGGAAACTCTTCTGGGAGAGCTGCAGGAAAGAAATGGAGGAAGACGTGCCTCTAGTGGTGTTAGGGAAGTCAACAGGTTACCAAAACCCAAATAAACTGAAAAGGCAAGTAAGTGCTCAGTACAGGATCATCAGTGAGCACTGTCAAAAAGGGACAGAAGAGTACCAGATGGGAAAAAATGGCATTTGCCATGGATATCATACGTAGTCCAAGAAATTTTAAGCCAATTTTACACAATATATTCTGGTCTTAGTATGTCACCGAGATGTTTTTGGTGTATTTTTTTGAGTAATAAGCTCAATAGCACTGTGTGAGGGCTACAGTCTGGCATTGAACTGTAATAGCACTCACTTCCTCCTTATATTCATTGTGAGCAACAACATCAGCTGTGTTTGGAGCAGGGGAGCTGGAGTTTGACTGGAGCTGGCTCATATGCAGGGAACAGAATTGAGAAGAAAATGAATGAGCTCTTGCAATAAGAACATCTGGCTATACTTCAGTTTCCTTTTCTTCTCACCTCTCACTATTTATATGTTTTATATGTTAGTTTCTGTCTGAGTTTTGAAAGACATTGTATGTGCTACTTACTGGTATAATTTTCTGAGCACAAGTTAAATTGATTAATATTATAGAGTTATACATCTTGTATGAAGTGAAGCATCAAAAGCGCTTCTTGTATTCATATTCTGATTGAGACATCCTACAGGGACTTAGGAAACAATTATATTTTGCTGTCAGTGGTTTGTAACATAGAATTTATTATACTTAATACCAAACCTACTGCGTGCCGATAGCACATGGCACACACAAAAGAAATTTGAGAAACACAAACCTTGCTTCAGTGGGGAACAGAATTTCGTGAAAAGCAAACACTGAAATGAAAAGCATGTCATCTTCTCCAGCTAGCTTAGCGGTGAAAGTGGATAGCCTTGTGTGCCTGATGCAGACGACGTGTTTTGGGAGCGTGGGTTTTGTAGAAAACTCATGTTCAAACTTTTCTAGCTTGTCATTTAAAAAGTAAAGTTCATTACTGAAAACGTATCTTTTTAATGAAAATGGAGCTTACTGTGCATAATGGTCATTTCTTATGACTCTTTCCATAAGGTTAAAGAGCTCTTTTGCATTGAACAAGCAGAATGGGAAACTTTCAGCTAGTTTAATGGTGTTTAAGGAGTCTTTTTTTTAATAATGATTCTGAGAAATCACTAGGAGGAGGACTTTAGATAAGAGTTTTAGGTCAATCTGTTATCTGCCTGGTGGCATGGAAAGCCTTACACCTACCCAAAAACTCTGCCAAATGCTGTCAATGTTTGGCTATCAAGCTTTCAGTTGATGGCTGTTTCTCTCTAAAGCTCAAGTAGACCCAATTGTAATTCTTCAGCTACCTCTATAAAACATCTTGTTTATGGCCTATAAGCAGCTGAAGATTAGTATAGTTCTCCCTCTTATACAAGAATTCTTCCTCTGCAATGTGCATTAATTTTCCTTGTGTTGGAATTGCCTTGCATGAAACTACTAGTAGTTCTCATTTCCAGATTCAAAACTACAGTATTCTAGCCAAATGAATTTGTAAGAGATTTAGTCTGAGGAACTGTTTTCATTGAAGATAACATACACTTAAGTAATGTCTCATGTAATAATGATAAAATTTGTACTTTTACTGGTTTTGGATCAAAGATGATAAGCATTGTCTCAACTCGTGGCATTGAAATAAAAAGAAAAATATAGTAAACATCAGCAGTGACTAGGTTTTTTCATTAGAAAGTTACATAAATGTTTAATTTCAATCAGCTTGGATTGACTGTGGTCACAAGCAAATTGTGGTTTTGCTTGTATCTCTAACTGAGGTGGAAGATAAATGTGGAGACTTTCCAGAATCTTGTGCAGTGGTCTCAGAAGTTTTGGTTGTTGCATTAAACTAATGAATGTGCTTTACATATGTTCTTGAAATATGGACTTTTGCCTTGCTTGGCCTATGGCCCTGGGAAGCAGTTTTCCTGGTAGTGTCTGCGCTCTTCCTCCTTTGTACTTGGCCCCAGGTCAAGAGGACCAGGTTTGTACTGTGGCATGACCAAGAATCCATTGTGGGACAGGCAGGGACTCTCACTGCCTTGGTATTAGGTGAAACTAACCAATTTAGATGAAAAAAGAGTTATACTACTGGTTTTCTTATTCTTGATGAATTTAACCAACCAGTTAAAATGAATAGGAGCTTTTGAGTCAACCCGTGACCTTTGCTTTTCAGTGTGAATAATTTGGTATGCTGAAAAATTCTGGCCCGTGGCAGGGAGGCCAGCTTAGGCTTACTATTTATGCTCACACTCCTGTGCTAAGGTTACATGAGTTTAACACTTTGGGGCTGAAACTGAGCATCCTTTAATCTTCAGTCCTGAGTTCCTATTCTCACTTTGGTGAATGTCCACCTTGCAGAATGCCAGCACAGTCTCGCACAGCAAGCAGGTCGTGTGTAAGGTAACGTCAGTGACTTCAAAGGTGGAATGCTTCATCAGCACTGCTATTTATCTGCACTCCTTTAAACTATGGGATCTGACCTTTATTAGGTAATATTAAAGTCCTATTTTGGTATGGTGAACAGCTTTACACACTCTTGAAATCTGACCCTGATTTTTCAGAGAGATTGCTCACTGTTATTCAGCTTCTAAATGAAGTCAGTAACATTTCTTGAAAAAAGACTTTGAAGCTCAAATCCTATCCTGTCAATGCCCTATTAACCCCAGTAGTTTCAGTAAGGTATACACTCATTTTAGCCGTATTGCTTCCTCCGATACTACTTTAAAATGGTAAATTACTCTAAAGGGCAACTGTTAAGCATTAGAAATTCTAAAAAACTAAATGCTATCTCTAAGAAAGAACTCCTTACATCTCACATGAACATACAACAGTTGGTCTCACTTCACAAGGCTTTCTTTGCAGTCACAAAAAACTTATTTGTCTGTTATATTTTTTGGTCAGACTCAAATTCCTCTCCCAGATCTTACAGTTAATTTATAGTAAATTAATACCTCATAAAATGTACGATCATTATACAAATACATTATTATAGCCAATTGTCTTTTTGTTTGTAAATTCCACAATTGAATGTCTGGGTAATGGATGTTCATGGAGATGCAGTCGATAGCACTGACTGAGTCCACGGCATGACAAGGTGCTGAGGGTCAGGAATGAGCCCCTCTTCCCATGACAGGCAGGAAAGGGCTTGATGCCTACTGATCTGCCATCACAAACCACATTCCTTTAGAAAAAAAGAGCTGGTGTTGATGGGTGAATATGCTTCACCCATCCATGCCCATATAATAGAACTGAGATTCACACTGCTGTGTTTCAAATGTGACACAGAAAAGTCCAGACCCCCTCAGGGAGTTAATCATGCACCTCACCTGACATATATCTGGATTATGGTCAGTTTTGTAGGTGAATATAGCTCTGTCTTTCACATATTAGAGAGAGACCAATTAATTATTTTGCTACTCTATAAACCCAGAGTAATTGCACTATCTCCTAAATATGTTAGTATGAGAATTGTCCTTGTGTACTGCCTTCATACTAGGTCAGAATACTGTTGTTCTTGGAGCAAATCTTGGCTTGCTTTGGTGCAATTTCAACACAGGTAGGCCCTGTTATTAGCGAAGAAATCTTCACAGCACTTTCACATTTTATATTCTTTAATGGCAACAAACAAAAATATATATATGCTGCAAGGTTAAGGAATTAGTCCATTTCCTGGAAGGCCAGAGGACCACACTGCTAAAATGGTGATTGGTTCTATTCTCAAAGATGAACTAGAGAGGTTTTCTAAACCTGATTTGTTTGGCTTGGCTGGCTGTTTGCTGCCACCTTGCTGAGATTTTTCTTTTGCTGCTTGGATCTGCTCTGGACTCTTCAGAACCTGAAAATTGCCAAAGCTGATGACAAATAAGAAGGAGCAAGTGTTGGAGCAGTGCAAGGAGACTACAAGTTAGCAATGGGTGTTAAGAGGACCAATACTTCTGGTGTCGTAGCCTGTGGCACACTCAGTACCGTGGGTGAGTGTATCTCCCTATCTGTGCATTCTCCCAAGAATGGAAAGCAGATTATCTGCTTTCATAACTGTCTCCTTCTCTGTGCTGCTGTGGTAGTGCTCGTGGTGCAGTGCAGCTTTTTCAGCGGTGCCTCTCATGGGACTGAAAAGGTAAAGTTCAGGCTTTATCTATGCCCTATCTTGATCTAATTAGGAGAAGATACTACATGCAGGCTCCTGCAGACCAGTTTCAGGGCTTGTCTGTGCATGCAGCTGGTGGAGAGTAAGGAGGCGACTGTACCTGCATGCATAGGTGTGTATGCTGACGTATAGGATAGAATTTAAAGTTGGTGTTCATTACAGAAGTTACACACAGAGAGCATGCAGCATGAATGCGTAAATACAGCCAACACTGATGTACAGATTGTGTGTGACTGTTGGGTATCAAATGCCTTAAAAAAGGTGCAAAGTAACTTCCAGCTGTGTGCTGGGGAGCTGTGAGATAAGACTGAAAAATGTCTTTATCTTGTTTGCCCTCTTCTTTTCTTATTCCCTGATAGTAAGACTTGGTTACTAACTTTCAAACTGCTGAGCAACTTTTAACTACTTGCGTATACTTAAAAAACCCACCTCAGTCTGACACTGAAATACTTCCTAATGTGTTCTTTGAATCAGTCTGTCAAGCAGGGGAGAGTTCAGTTCTGCAGTAGTGATGGCCATTGCCACAATTTATGTAATTGAAAATAGAAGTTTTGTAAGCAGAAGCTTATAAGTGGCAAAATTAGTCCATGGGTTTGCATGATGCTGTAGGAATGCTTGCTAGCTCAAAGTAAAGACTTAGCACAGAGACAGAAACTTTATTCATGTCCGTTAAAAGTGTAGTGCTGCAGAGAGCTCCATGGATTTGGTAGCTGGAGGTCAAGCTGTACTGCAAGGTATCCCTAGTAAAACAGGGAGCCTTTGCTTGGGTAACTGAGTTGAGCCCCAAGGCTCAGAAAATCCTCAAAGTAAAGCAAAGTAGGTTGGTTTGCAAAACCAACACAACACAGCAAATTCTAACTGTAGCTTGGTAACAAGAATATGTAAACGGACTTAACCTGGTTTCACATTTAACTGCAACATTTCTTGCAGCTCAGACTTGCCTGGCTTTTTCTTCTGTAACTGCCAGTTAGGGAAATTGATTAATTTGACAAATTTCTGCCTTTTGTAGCAAGTCATGTTCAGAACAAGGATGAGTGAAAACCTAGTATGTGGTAAAGTTGCTCATCAAGTGTTGTGCCACACATGGTTGTTAATAAACACTTTTCCAGCATGAAAATGTATGCCTTGGACATCACCTGCGAAGTTAAGGAAGGAGTGCCAAGTCCTACAACATGTTTCAAATAATCTGATATTTGAGGTTATTTGTAAGGTTCCATCTCCCGGATTCATGTGGCTGCCCAAAAACATCACCTTTCATTTAAAAGATTTAAAAAAAAAAGTAGGAGAGCCACACAGTCTTCCTTAAAGAGAAGAACTAAATCTCAAGTGTTTAAAAACAAACAAAACCCACCCCACCTTGTAAATAGATAGCAAATTAAAAGAATTCAAACATGTACATGTTTCTGCTCAGCCTCTGTCGCAGTTCTTCCCCAGCCATCGTGCTCTATGGGCAGTGTGGGCTGTGGTGGCAGGGGCCATGGTGGGGTGACCGTGAGCCTGGGAGGAGCCGTCTTTCCAAGCACCTCTCCTTGTGTGCACCTGGAGCACGTTCATGGGAAGGTCACTGCAGCAAGGAGAAACCGAAGAGGAGCCAGGTAAATTCAGAGTATGAGAGCCAAATTAAGGCATTTCTGTTGCTGAGACCCAGAGAAATCACTGGAGAGGGAAAACAGAGCCTTGCTGAAATTTTCAGCAAGGGAAGGGAGATTAGCAGACAGGTATGTCCTACTTTGTCACACACTATGAGCTGTTAGAGGAGTGGGTGATGGGGTGGGTTTGGTATTTTTTCTATTTTACTTTCAACCTGGAGGTGGCTAAATAGGAATGCTTTAAAATAGTATCGTAGTTGCCATAGATACTTGTCTAAATTGAAAATAGAGGTCTGGACCAAGCTTTTAGTCTGTCCGCCAAAGCAAAACTTGGAACTGAGTGATGAAACCTGAGTGGGTTTGAGGAGTCAAGCTTGCGTTGCCACAGTCAGTGATTCAGCCATGCTGCAGAGGATGTGGATGTGTTTGACATCACTGAGCAGCTCCAGCAAGGGTTCACATGGGCCTGGAGACTCTGGGAAGGGAAAAATCCTTCATGCTTCAGACGTTTTCCTCCTTTTTTTTTGCCCCAGGAGGTCTGTAGAGCTTGGAAAAATGCTGTGGAATGCTGCTTTCCTGGGACTGGGTTTGATTTTTATTTTTTAAATGTTACTGTGCAACAAAGCAGCAGCAAATTTAAAGTAGTTCAGCTGGATAAAAGCATCCTATTAAGGTAAATTCAGTTTATTTGTCCCAGGAATGTGTGGCAAATGTCTCTCTCATTACAGATAAGGCAACTAAGCCTTTCATCTTCTTTCAGTGAAAAAGAATCTGCAAATAAAGTGGAAAATGTTTTGGTGAAATGTATGAAGGTCTTTTCAAGGATTTGGTTATCATAATTGAGCCCCACTTAAGGGAACTGTAAATGTTTTGCCCAATCCTTCTGCTTTGTGGGTGGCATTGGATGTATTGGGACAATTTCAGCTGATACTGGAAATCCCTCACTTTGAGATAAAAATCTGTCTTTGGAGATTTCTAGTTTCATCTGTTCATTTTTAGATGGGGAGGGCAAATCGGTACTTGTCCAGTGGAGATGATGGAAATGAACAGAATACATCAGTTGAGTCTGGCCTGAAAAGTACATATGTAACATTGTGGCATATTTCCTCTCCAATTTCTTGCTCAGTAGGTGGTAGAGAATTAGTGCTTAATTACTTGCAGGCTGTGGACAACAACCATCCCCCTTAAACTGTTTACATTTCTGGATAAGGCTGGAGCTGAATGTTCTTTGTGGTTCAGTCTTTCTCAAAATCTATGGAAGACTTTATAGTGCTTGTTTATCTTTTATACCATATACTCGGATAAATGTTTGTTCCCAAGAGCTTTTATCTATTAAAAAAACCCCATTCATCCATGTCTATATCACATTATGTATGATAAATCCGATTTATACCATTCAGCTTCGCAGCTTGTGAAAAGGCACAGTCTGTCGTTCAAGAGGCTTGTGCAATTGTGGGAGTTCATAACTGAACAGAAAATCAGATCCAAGTCTTAAAGGTGGAGCTGGAGTTCTAGACTTGCTTGGATACAATGAATTACATCTAGCAAACATCACTTGAATAAAACATTAATTTCCCATTAAAAAACATTAGTTGCTCTGATAATTGTTCCTGTTTTGAGTAATCCTCATTTCCTGCATATCTCTGGTGACTCATCACAGCAGAGATCTCATCCATTCTGCTTTGCAGATGCTCTCAAGCTGTCTACTCCCGATCTGACTCAGCTTCTTTATCATCAGCATCTTCTCTTGTTGCTATTGTGCTGTGAAAATTTATGCCTTGCTAAGGACTTCATTCTCCTTCTAGCTTAAAAATGACTGGCACTGCTGGCTACATTTTTAAATTTAACTCAAGTTTTAAGAAAGTTGTAGGTTAAAAATTCTGATGTGAAAACACCTGCAACTGAGAAGCCCAGATTGCAAAAATGTATGCCCCTCTCAGTCATTATCTCTATCTATAATGGGAACAAATCTTTCTTCCTTTCAGATTTTCTGCGAGTGGTTTGCCAGTGTAATAAATTCTCAATGTGATCTGTGCATCCTGTAACTTCAATTAAACTTTTCTTCAAGGGGTTAAGAGAGATGGGTGGTGCATGGGTCTGTATGGAGTTCTGTGCATGTCAGCTATCCCCTTTGTAACAAGGTTTGAGATTCTGTTACTGAAGTTTATAGGTAAATATAAAGTTTTAAGAAAGGTAAATTGGTGGATGGTGTACTAAGCAACAAAACCATAGGATTCAAAGAAAATTCTTGTTGAATGTATGGCTTAGAGGGCTACAATACTCTGAAGTGTTATATGCCTCCATGCAGTATGTTCTAGCACACTTAAATTTGGATCTCTCGGAGCTGCAGTACAGCTGCGGGCAAGTCTTGCGTGATGTTTGTATTGCTAGTGCAACATGTTTGTCAGCTTTGGGGTGTACAGCATAACCTTTTATGATTCTTACTTTGCAATTTGGGCTAAAGGAGTGGAAGGTGCAGGTGTCATAAGGGTATAACTCCTGTTAGAATTACCTGTCTGTAAATATGCATTTAAGACTTACCTCTGCTGTTAGTTTAAGGCTACAATAAATTTTTGATCCTGAAGCAACACCAAAGGTTTCTGCCAGGAGTCCTGTGGGTGATGGGGATGTATGCAAGGAGGAAGTGAAGGCCTCTTGCACAGATGAGTCTTTCCGTCTTCTCTCAGTATTTCCTCTGCATGATCTGGATTACTGGTCAGGAGGTTCATTGTCCAATGCATTGAGTTGTGCAGGTAAGCTTTCATTTCCTTTTTCAAGTCACCCTCATTCTCCTATGAGCAAAACGGAATCTGATGTTTAATATACAGTGCATTGCAATGAATAAATAATTTGTTATGCTTTTCAAGGGATTTCATTACTTAAATTATGTACTCTGAATTGGCACTGCCATTGTACTACTTGGAGTTATCCTCTTGTCACTTGTACTGCAAGATGTACATGCAATTCATGATAGCAGATCATATTAAGTTTTATTCAACTTTTCCACTCTTTGTATTATTGGCAGTTATTTAAGCTTCTTAGGTCATATTTGGGTAAAGGTTTTCTTTCCATACTGAAAACAGGTTCTAGTATTAAAAGTTGCACGCTGACAATAGCTTTCACTCAATGACTGATGATAGAGAGAGGAGTTTGGGGATAGTGCCATGCTTCATATCGTTCTTTAGATATATCTGTCATTTGAGGTGGTTACCTCAGCTGTCAGTCTGTTAAGATTACGTAAAGCTTTTAAATTATCTCCTCTTTGTATGGCCAAAAAATTATTCAGTCCTCTTGCATATTGTATTACCTCAAGCTCTTGGTATTTATTACGCATGCAATCAAGAAATTAAGAGTCTGAGGCTTGCAAAGATTTATTTAGTAGCATTTAATAGCTATCTGTTTGCTAGTAATTTGGTTCAACAGAATGAGAAATTTATTTTTGAATTGTCTTTTAATGAGCAGCTAAGCAGGTTTCTCTATCACTCTAAAACTTTGGGTTGTCACTTCAGGGCTGCATTTTTAGAAATGGAAATTGTTCTCTCTCTGATACGTAGCAGGCTGTTGTGGTAGTTTCTATTGGTTTTAATGGAGCTTGATTTTAAATACCCCCATTAGCTAAAAGAAGAATAAGAAACTTTCTCTTTTACTTTAGAGCTATTTCTTTTACTGTATATTTGATACTTGATGGAATTGATACAGCCAGAATGAACCCCTACACGATTCCCAACTCTACGAGTATCTGTATGTTATTTTTGTCATTGTTTTTGCCATTTGCAGAAACAGTCACATAAGAAAATTTAAGAATATTGTTATTTTTGAAGGAGTTACATTTATCATAATGATTTTGAACTTGTTCATCGCTGGACCTGTACTTACGACTTGAGCAGCCGTCTGTGGTCCAAGAAAGCCTCTTGCACAGCAGAGCTCCAGTGCAGTGCAAAGCTACCCGGTCCTGCAGTGTCACCAGTGAAATGTCACCATGTCATGATCAAAAAGAGCACTTGAAGGTGTGTTGAGAGAAATGTGGAGTAAGTAAATAAGATGGTGCTTTGCTAAGTGACATGAAAGTTTCATGGCTGCACTGCATCTGTGCCCAAGTAAAGAAGGGTTTACGCAGGGTTGGCTCCACTGATGTGCAGGGGTGACTCTGCCCTGGGCTTCTTCCAGGCTGAGAGAGGTTTGATACAAAATCCTACCACTGGCAGGAGAGGAGAGGATGGCTTGCGACATTGTAAAACCTGTCTTTGGAAGGGCCAAGGCAGACAGAGATATTTTCTATGTGATGAGGATTTCTGTGACTGAAACAGAGGATGAGCAACATGGTGTCTGTGTGAAAAATAAAAATAGTTTTAGTTAACTAATGAACTATCTGTGATTTAACTTAATGCTGCTGAAACTGTTTATATGTACAGCTGAAGTTTTCTGAAAGGAAGGAAGGGAACTGAACTGAATTGCAAGGGGTAAATTCAGCGCCTGGGTGCTCGATGCCTGAGCCCGCTAAGCAGTAAATCCGTGTCGGGCACTTGCAGGTTCTGCTGCAGATCCAGAGAGTATCATCTCCATTCTGGTCGAAACCATTCAGTTCAACCATTCCTTTAGTCAGAGCTTGGAAACTGCTCTGAGGGAGGGGATTTCAAAGTCTAGCAAAGCTGGTTTTCCTCTCCCAGTCTCTAAATTGAAAAAAATGTGTTTGTGTGAGAAGGTGTGGATCTACCAATTTTAAAAAGATCAAAGCCTATTTTGCACTTAAATATGGTGTTAGTTGTCCTAAATACTGGTTGTGCAAGCTGAGTCTCAGGAGGGCACATATTTCAAAAAATCCTCCAGAGAGGATTTTTGTATGTCTGCAGTGAGGTCCTGCCTCGCATTAAGCTGGTCCTCCCTGGGGCACCGCGGTCGGGCTGCCTCTCTCCACCTGGGCCAGCCAGCCTCACAGCGTTTCCAGGAGTTTGGTATCTTTGATATCGCTATCTTTCTGTCAATTTCAACTGGAAGTCTGGCTAACAACTTAAAAATGTATGAGATTGGAAATTGTTATAGAAATATGTAATGTGCAATTCTGTGGGACATTTCTTTTTGGCATGAGGTATGAAAGTGAAAAAGCCAAAAGAGCAGAGGAGAATCTGCATGCTGTTCCAGTGTGGTCCTGTAACAGCATTTAGGGTTTTTCTTTTACTTTTTCTACTCAGACATTTACAATTAAAATTCACTGCTGATAAGTCTGCAGATGACATGTAGGCTAAGGGAGCGATGAGTAACAAGGAGGCCTGCACAAGGCTATGTGGATTGCTTGCACTTTAGCATGGTCAAATGTAAGGTCATTCACCCAGGCTTTTTGGTCAGGAAAGAAAAGGAAAAAGCTAACTTGGTCTTCTTACAGTCTGGCAAAGCAAACAGCTTTGCATCACACAGGGCTTAAAGCTGCCATGAGGCTTACAGAATAGAGATTGGGGTGATTTAAGATGTACTCAGCACCCCTACTTCAGCTGTCATTACAGTTTTAAGGCTGGTCTTCCTATGAACAATTAATGTACCTGTGGGTACTGTGTTGTGATAAGCAGCATCAATCCCTACAGGTAAAAAGTCCACCTTTGTCATTTGCAGTTTGTGAAATCCTATGGGGGGAAAAAAAAAAAAGAAAACAAAGGAGTATCATGTCAGGGCAATAGAAATAGGTAAGTAATTGCTGCTTCATCTCTGTTTTACAGACATGGGTATATTTGGCACTGAAAATACTCAGATATTTTTAAAGAAACACAGAATAGTAAGTAAAGCATGGGGGATTTTTGGTGAGTATCTTTATCCATTTTTAAGGAAGTCAGAAAGAGATTTAGTAGTACATGTAGTTCTTAATTTTTGTTGGCTTCGGCTTCTTGCCAGGGCATCGCTTTTATTTTTCCCTGTGTCCTTCAGTTTACTCTAATTATGACGTATTTACAAATGTAATTCTTGGGAATGTCATTCAAAAGCCATGTGCTATAAGACAAGGCAGGTCTTCATTTTTCACAATGTCAGATTAAGCTGTAGAAAGTGCAATCCGCTGGATCTAATGGGACATATGGCTGGCCTCTTTTTTTTTCCCTTTTTTTTCCTTTCTTTTTTGTCCTCTTTTCCCCTTTCCCCTCTTTCCCCTCCTTTTTCCCCCCCTTTTTCCCCCGAAATAAACTTGTACTATGTAGAAGTAAATCATAACTAGCATAATGCTCATACCTGTGACCTAGAGCTAGTTGAGCCAAGTCTCCTGGGGGGAGGCAGGAATGCGTTACGCAGTTGTAGTAAATCAAGTGAACAATGCACACGGTTTGCATGAACTCTTCAGTGTCAGCAGAGCTGGGGATTGCTCACAAAGGACAACTTTAGCCTAGAGAGGCTGATCTTTTGGCTCCTTCCCTGGATGAAGGAGGAGCGTGGGCTGCTCTAGAGCAGAGCCAGCCAGTGGCCCTGGAGTCCCCTGCAGCCCTGGGCTCGCACAGGGCTCTGCCACTGGTACTGCAACCAGGCTCCAGCCATGGGAGTCCTGGCCCACAGGAGCCGCATACAGGGCTCCCATTCAGTGCTGGAGGGTCATCCCAGGACCCGGGTATGCTGGCCCATCCATCCAGCTGGAGGGAATTTGCTGGCACCTCCTGTGCAGGAGCCATGCCTGCAGCCTCCCCTCCCTTTGGCTCAGCAGCTGGTGTGACTTGGTACCTACAAAGGCTTTTGGCATGAGAATTGGCAACCTTTGCTTGAGAGAGTGACGTGGAGCAGGAATTCAATTTAAGTGTCTTGTTGTCTGGAGGAGTCCGTCCCTCCCTGTTGTTGTCAGGAGCCCAGGGGACGTTAGCCCCACTGCGTTTTTGTCTTTTGTCATTATCCCTGTACCCTGGTTTCCTCAAATCCTGCCAGTTAAAAAAAGAAAATTAATATGTTTTTTTCATAAAATATGAAAATTACCTCATCTCTTCTTTTGGGGGAAGAAGGATTGGGAGGGGGATTTGTATTGCACCAGCTCAGGTAAGTGAAGATTACCACTATTAAGGGAAAAGTACTGTGATAAGATGGTTAAAAATATATATATAAAAATTGCATGCTAGCTTGGATCCTACTTTAAAAAAAAAAGATTCTGTAAAGGTGATGTGTGATGGACCCATTT
This sequence comes from Balaeniceps rex, assembly GCA_013401315.1. Taxonomy (NCBI): domain Eukaryota; kingdom Metazoa; phylum Chordata; class Aves; order Pelecaniformes; family Balaenicipitidae; genus Balaeniceps; species Balaeniceps rex. Next base: position 19,500 of record VYZW01039449.1, on the reverse strand, counting down.
GCTTATCTGAGGTGACAAAGGAAGGAAAATGTCATCTGAGCAAGAGATCTGTGTGAAATGAAGATGATCTCAGCCATGCTGTACATAACTTTATAGATGGGAACAATACCTCATTCTAGCAGCCGAAATAGTTCTTAAGGCATTGAGAAGATTTTCAAGATACGCATAAAGAGAGGTTATTGCGAGTTAGACTGCTGGGGTTTAAATTTATGGCCATATTGAAGGGAAAGTAGCCTCAGCTTGAAGTCATTCTAATTAGTGTCAGGTCAGTCTGTCCTCAGAATTTAAAGTAGTAAAAATAGTTGCTAAGAAAGTGGACGCATTGCAATGGGGAAACATCCTGAGAGGCTGAGTATTTGTGGAGCTGTGACTGTAGTTATAATCAATAATAATTTTTTTTTTAGTTGCTGATTGTAGGTATATCTTTGTAAAATTTCAGATCACTTGCATTCCTCCAACAGGGTTGGTAATAGATGGTGCTGGGTACATTGTTCATAAGTTCAGCTTGTAACTTCTTTTCTTATACTAGACTGGATTATGAAAATATTACATCAAGAGTTGAAAATGTTGAGTCATTTTAGCAAATATCAGTGGATGTCAAGCAAACATATCAAATTTAATTGACTTCTTAAACATATGAAGTGTTTTGGAACTATTCCATGGAAACAGGATTTAGAAGGTTTTACCTGTCGGTACTGTTTCTGTTCAAGTTGGATCTATATGTTGCTGGCAGAGAACTGGGCAATTTGGGCTCTTGCTGGTCTTGTGCTGATTTCGTTTGAAGCCAGATATTGACTCTTGGGAATTAATGTAACCTTCTGTGTTTAAATGCCAACGTATTTTCCTCATCTGCTTGCTGTTGTTTTTTGTGTGTCCACCCCACTTTACAGATGTTTGTAAAGTAACTTTTTTATCACTGATTCTCAGTGACAATTGATGTCACTAAACTTTTTGTGTCATAGATGTAAATTGACATAAAGCCTTGGAAAACTGGAAGTGGCAAAACAGTTTCCCCACTCCTACGCAATTAAGCAACTGTAATATGGGAAAATTTGTAGAGAGGAAGAGAATGTGGAAAGCAAAATTGTATTTAGAAGGCTTCTTTTCACTTCTTTCAGTATTCACTATTACTTCCTCACTAAATAACTTTAATCCACAAATCAAGTGTATGGAGTTGCACTAATCATTATTTTAACAGATGATGGTGTGGAAAAGTAATTAGCCTTAAATAACAAATTGTTATGCTGTGCCAGGCAGTTTTGCTTTATAGTTCATATGCTGTAAACGTAAGTCATCTTAATATCATTATGAATTCATGAAACTTGTTAACTCAGGTTTCCATGTTCTCTCAAGTTCTTGAAATATTCTTCATTTGCTTATAGAGCTAGTCAGTTCATGTGCAGTCACTGGAGATTAAAAGTCATAAAAAACTCAATGAACTGCTGCACAGGAATAAAATCTTTTCCAATTGTACGAATTCAATGAAAGTATCATATTACTTTGATTTCATCCATTGGCTTGAGGTGGTTGCAAACAGGAATTATGCAGTGGGGTGATGCAGCGCAGACACAGTATGTGCTGGTGCTGCCAACAGTATAATGGATCTCCTCTTCTCAAACCTTTAATACCTGCTGAATATGAGCTCAGGGGTAATAGCCCTTTTAAGAGCACTTTGAACACACTGAGCACTGGGAGTCCTGACTGAAATCAGAAGCTTTGCTGAGTCAGCAAGCAAATGTGCAAAAAGGTTTAAGACTGATAAAGGGCTAGGGGAAGCACATAGACCATAGGAACAGTGTGGTGGCCAGTAACTGTAGCATGGGTAATTGTGGGCACACTGGATAGTTGTTTTGTGTCCTGACATAGAGGGAGAGGGATTGTTTTTTTCTGTTGGAGTGTTTCCAAAAAGATGCAGGAAAAGAGAGCATTTTTGGGGCAGATAAGGAAAAAGGGTCCAGAAAAATAGGAGTAATGTGTGCAGGTAGCAAAGGGAGAAGACTCAGGGATTCAGAGACCAAAACCAGTTATGAAACAGAGAAACCGTCTAGGGTAAGAGCTACAGGAAGCCAGCTGGACACAGATGACATTGCTTGGTGTTGTAGGGGGCTGTCGCTGCTATAGTTACTTCTGTCTGCCCCGGCAGCTGGGTTACTGATGCTTTTATCAATATGGTACAGTGCCATGCAAGCAGCAGACTCAGCTCATGGTCACAGCTGCATGCACAGCACTGCCTTTGCCCAGTGTAATTTGTTTGAGACAAGAAGATTAAAGAGAGTGGTCCTAACCTGAAATATGTGGATGGCACTTTTCTGTTGTTGAAAGCTGGATATTCATATTTTATATGAAAGTTTTTGTAACAAATTGCCTAGAAAGCTTGTGATCCCAAGAGGTTTTATATTGTCTTTTGCTAGATAGCCAATCTTTCATTATAATGTGGTTGCGATGCATTTAACTTGAATTTAAAAACAAACAACTCCTCCCTAAAAGCAGCCTTGCCAATAAACTCTGTTGGTGGTCCTAACCCTTGCTGAAGGGAGCACAGCTCAGAGCGGGTGCTTCTTCCAGAGGCTTTGGAGCTCCCCCTGGCATGGCAGCTTTAACCTTCAGTTGTGCTGCCGTTACAGAAAAGCCTTCTCCCATGCCCTCATACTGAACATCAGAGCCGTAGGGACAGTGTTAGGCCTCAGAAAGCTTTCTATCTCATCTGTGGAAAGGACTGGAAAATCCTCCAAAGCAAAATGCTTAGATACCTGCAGCTTGGGCTAGTTGGGTTGGTGGCCTTCCAGAGCACTCCTGTCTTGGAAACGGGTACATTTTTCTTCAGATTTTTATAAGGACTCACCTATCTGATGTGATAAGAATTTCTGACTTTCATTTTGTTTGCAGACACTGCGAAGATATGTGCCGATACTGTGCTATAGTCATATATAGCCCATCTACCCTCCACCCCTCCTCCTTTTCATTGCAGGTTTATACAGAGTGACAAAGCCACACCAGAAGTCAGATTTTGACCCCAGATTTCCAACTGTATGGTAGAGGGGAACAGTTCTTCACCTATCACCCTTGCGTGGCCCTTGTCCTATGTGAAAGCTGATGTCTCGCAGTGATTAGGAAACAGCTGACAGTTAACAAAGAGTGTTTGTTGACTGGGAGAAGCAGCAAGTTCAAAGTTGAACCTCTCCCTTGATTAAGAAAGATGCATTCCTCCCTGGGGGAAGGATCTGGCTGGTGCCTGGCCCCTGCCAAGAACGTGCTGTACCGTTCTGCATTGTCCTGCACATCGCTCCCTTTCTCCTTCCCACTGAGGTCTAGGTCAGTTTATCAGTGATGGGGGCAATGGAGGGTGGAAAGTGGAGTAGCAGCTTCTGGACCTTGTAGAAATGCAGCTAGTGCTAAACACAGAAGCTCTTGTGTCATAGGTGTCGTCGGAAAGCATGTTATTCTGGAGTTCATGTCTACATTACGTTAGGTTTCATCTCTGAAGTCTTAAAACATTTGAGTTTTAGTGCTGTAAGAGAGAGGATTTCCTCTCGTGTGAGTTAGTCTGGTATTGATGTTATGAGTTAGTGGGTTTAAAAGTGACCCAGAGCCTGGCAGAGGTAAGGAGGGTCCTTCCCACAGGAACTTGCCTCCTTTCCTGCCTCCAAGATCCCATTTGGAATGTGCGGGATGTGCTACTTGGTTCGTCAGAGGCCTTTCTCAGGAAGGTAAGCTTTTTTGGAGGTTAATAGGAAGAAGTTGCATCTGATGAGGAAAATGAGGGGAAGAAGATGAGGGGATGCCACTGGCACTTTATTGAGATCTATGGGTTGCCTGTGGATGCTCCTTTTGCTGTTAAAGATCCATTTCACATCCATTTGAGATTGCAGAGACAGCATAGAAAAGTGTAATTGGCAAATCCAAATAAAAAAAGATCAGATCTCGGTGAGAAGTCATAATTTTAAAAGTGTTGGAGAGACCAAATAGTATGCATAGAGTCCTGCTTCTGTGGAGTTGTTTGCAAAAGACCTGTTTTGTGCTGATTTACCTTCATGTACATAAATAACAAAATAAATCAGATTAAATCAGCTACATAACTAAAAATCTACATTACAGACCCTTTTACAGAATGATGTCAGTGTTCATAAGTGGTACTGCCAACGTCCATAGATAACATATGACAACTCAGCACTAAGATAATTCTCCTCTTGGCCTGGATCTATTGAAAAACCAAGAGGGGGCGAGTTATCTTTCACTCGTCTTCTCAGTGCTCTCTGACCTTATTTAAAGAATCTGTTTTTCATGAGGTGTATTGACACAGGAATAAAGAAGCACTGAAAAAAATATCGGCCTTTTTTGTAATTTTGGTCTCTGTGCAGGATATAAATATATCCCTTAGATTTCAAAGGTGGAAATGCAGCTGGATTATTGAAACATGGTTGAGGTGGTAAGCACACACTTCAGACTGAGTTCAGACTGTGAAGCCACCTTTAGACTGAATGCAGTCTATGTAAACCATGCTTTTAACAATGTGTGAGTAGTTACCAGAATTGTGTTTGTGTTCGTAACTCTTCAGCATGCAGCTCTGTATGAAGTAATTACCTCATATGTGAAGATAAAATTTATGCTTTATTGGGCTGTGAATGTATTTTTTCTTTCTCCAGAAAAAATGGGCAGATCTAAGTGAACATGCAAGGGTTGCGCCCGTTTTCCTTAGAAATTAATAGGCCACTGAGAACTCAAGAGGGGTGAGAGAAAAACTTCTATTTTAAACACATGTGAACATTAAAAAGCTTGACTCTGCATCAACATTTTGTAGCCTAAGACTATAAACAAACACTGTCCCATTTGAAGCTATTGGCTAACTCAGCTAATGAAACACAGTTGTTAAGCTAAAAACTAAAATTCAGAGAATAATGTAAAGGACCTTGGCCTTCCTAAGCATTGTGCTTGTCTATGTGGGTCTGTACAATTTGGTGGTGCTCCAAAACCTCTCAGCCACCAAGAGCCTCGTGTTTCAACCACTTGGATCCCTACTTCTTGGATGATGACTCAGCAAGTTATTTTCTTTTTGCAGCTATGTCCAGATTTCTCTGGCTTTAAGTATACAGACACTTGGTTTCTTTCTTATGTGCTCCCCCAAGAGGTTTCTATCACCACAAAGTGCTTTGTATGGATCTTATTATTGACAGCCTCCATCCAGTACAGAAGTAAGACTGTACGCCTATTACTAGCTGTTAGTAGTTTGACTTGTACTAGAAACCTGGATAAGAAATTTCAAAATTGAACCATCCTGATACTTTGATCATTCAATTATAATTTGATTGTTAAACATGAAGCACTAAAACCACTTCACTGCTCTGGTTTTCAGTTATTTCTGTTCCACATCATCTCCTCCCTTACCTAGCTTCTGTTTCCTCAGCCTGAACAGGTGCTGTGTGTAAATGGACGTTAGTTTCCCAGCTCATGGTTGTATTAAAAAAGAAAGAAAATGAGCCATGGACTCTTATTTACATACAAATAATAAAACCTGTTTTTTGGAAATGTATTGATGAAGTGGTATGTAAAGTTCTGCGTATTTTAATATTTAATATACTCTGTTTCAGATGTCTCCTGCAGTAAGTAACTGTAATGAGCCTTTGTGGGAGAGATGAAGAGACTCCTCCACCCTTCATTAGAATTTGCCATCTTATCCCAAATGCTCCAAAACACCCTTAAATCACAGAGCTGGAGCTTTTCACAAGTCAGTTCTCTCTCTTCATCTCTGGTTCCAAAGTAAAATATGTTCAGGAATGTAAATTCTTTTAAAATTGGCTGCAGTCAGTAGTGCTGCAGTCAGTAGTTTCCAAGTAGGAAGTGTAGCCAGAGTCCATTGCAAGAGATCAAATTCCAGCTGAGATTTAACTTGCGCCTGTTTCAGGTGCTGCATGAGGGGTGGTGGAGCCTGCCCCAGTGCTGCTGTGACACACAGTCCTCCTCTGGCTGGTCAGGATCAGAAGAAGTCTTCCTAGCTGTGTATGGAGTGCATGGTTAAGCTGGAGCATGGCTCTGTCTTCCCAGTCGTGTTTGTGCTTGTTTCTCATGTGTATACATAAAAGCTTGAGAAGGAAAAGTATTGCCACTATCTCTGGAGCTTACAAAGATCATAAAATGCTGAGACTGCTGAAGAAATAGTTTCTGTAGAGACAGATACAAGCTGTCAGCTAATGAAATGCTAATCTATTCACAACATCCTTATGATTATTTCATACTTTGTAGGAGACAGATGTTACTTGTTGAATGTTCCTTGTAGGAAGTATTGTCATACTCAATCACACTGCGCCTTCATGCAGGACTTGAGTCAGCAAAGGACTTCAGCACGTGTCTAAGATCCATCAATGCTGCTGAACTAAGGACATGCTTAAATATAAACGTGTTCATAGTTATTCTACATATTCAAGGGCTTTGTGCTTTAATTTTTAGTAAAGGAGCAGACAGGGCATGTAGGCTTCCATAGGCCTTGGTTCAAACTCTAGCTTTAGGTGAAAACATCCACTTCTGACATAGTTTACAATAATTTGCGAATGGTTGCCTTATTTGAAGGTTACTTCAGTAACAGTGCTTGCAAGTATACGATAGTATCATTAATCCTGATGAACACATACGAGCATGACTTACTCCTTTTAGTTACGAACATGGAGTTGAAACAAAACATATGAGTTTTGTGTGTGATCTGAGTGGTGTAGATTTTTGACAGGGAGGAATTAGGGAATTAAACACTTCATGTCATTGTACTTCTCTTGGTATATCGGGGCCAAAGACGCCAGTGGGGTTACACTGAGCTGCACCATGGGAGACCAGATAGTTTGAGCTGAAGTGGAAATGAGCAAAATGAGTCACCCGATACCTCCTGCGTGAAACCACAGTAACAGTATCAAACAAGATGCTTCATTTAGAAGTCAGAAACTCCATTTTCCTAATTCTGACCCCAAATCATTAATTTCTTAGGGAATTCAAAAACTTTGTTTCTAAACAGCTCTGGTTCTGATGCATACTGCATGTCAAAAGAGAAATTTCCTGCTGTGCTTCCTGCTAGCCACTGCTGAATTCCCCTGAAACACTCCAAACATCATTATCAGCCCATTCAAATTAATATTTGTAAGGGATAAAAGGAAGTTTGTTTTGTTGCTGTTGACTAAAGTATCCCACTGAATCTCCTTCTCAATAACTGCTCTGGCACTGGGTGCTTCCTGGAGAATTTAAACCTCCTTGGGGTTAATGGACCAAGGCAGAACCGTGGGCCATCAACTCTTCCAGCCTGCCATTAATCCAGCAAATGCCCTGGGCTGCAACCATTATTGCTGAAATTCTTGCACAAATACCGATTGTAGAACTTCATAAAGAAAAGTCAAAGGAAATGAGAGAGCTCTTCAGAACATCATAAAATAAACAATGTAATTTATGATTATAAACCTGACATGGACTAGCAAGGTGTACAGCAGGATACCCAAATAAGGAGAGCTGGAGCCTTACAACAACTTTTCTGCTCATTTTAAGCATCCCTATGCACTAATTAGAAACTCAGTGAAACTCAGAGTTTTTCTTGCTCATCAGAATGTTCTTGTTCAGAATTTTTTGGTCAACAATCCTCAGCCCTGTCCAAACAGAGCTGGAGGGCACATATTTTACCAGGAACACATCAGGCTCCTGGGGCATGCTGTGGGTCGCTGACTGATGCTATGTGTAATCTCATCTTTTCTTACCTTTTCAAGGTGCACAAGACTGTTTGGCTAGGGCTGCTTCTTCTGTGTTAACATACTGTATTAAGTTACTTTGAAAGTTGTGTCGAGAAATGTAGCAGAGAAAGTGAACTGACACCAGCAGCTGGGGATGAGTCAGTGTGTAAATTTTCCCAGTTTGTTTCAGTAATGTTCTGAATAGAGATGAGCATTCAATTCACAGTGAATAACTTCTGTGATGAATTTTACTGGTTTTCTACTTTGCATGAATTGGTCATGAAGAGAAAGAAAATCTTGGCCTTTTTTTTCCCCCAAAATGTTTCAAGAATTTTTCTGTGAACAATTTCTGGATGGGCTCTCCTAGAGTGCAGCTAAGGGTGTGTATTTTTAGTCTGTGCTGCATTCAGTTGTGCTGATTGAAGCAGATCAAGCAGTAGTCATCTGCTTGGGATTTTTTTTTCAGCTACCAAAGTTGCAACACTCTAATACCTAAAAGCTCACAACTGCAACCTGAAAGACAAGTGAACTTCGGGGTTGGCTTCATCTGACTTTCCATAACCAGTTCCCTCTTGTGTGTTAGCTCTGCCAGTGTGTGTGCAGTGTCTAAACCTGTAATCTGTGCCCCAGTGAAAAAGATGCGGTTCAGATACAAATGTAGAATCCTTGTTTGTGACTTTAAACAAAAGTACAATTTCTAATGTGATTGGTATGAGATCAAATTATGTATTTATATGGGTTGCATGATTAAGGTGCGTCTAGTTGTTAAGCAATTGAACTCCAAAATGGCACAACAGCTTGGCTTGTCCTTGATCGACATTCCCAGTCCAAAACAAAGGACTTTTTCACTGCTACAGTCTTAAAATTTAAAGCAGCAACGTGTATTGATGGATGGCTGTCCCTAGTATTGCAGTGTGGATTTGAATAGTTACATGGTGAAACGAATTAATTTTTTTCTGTAGATAACACACACAAGCAGGGGGAGCACATAAGCTAAATGAAGGCCTTACACACACATCCATTTGCCTCTTTATGTTTGTTTGCCTTTTTTTTAAAGGAATATTAATTCTGTAATTTAATTACCATTACAACCTCAGCTCAATTTGTAACTGGCTAAGAACATACTGACAGTGCTTGTGTTACTAAATGCTTGAGTTGCAGCAGATCATAGAATCATAGAATCATTTGGTTGGAAAAGACCTTTAAGATCATCAAGTCCAACCATACCTGTCCACTACTAAACCATGTCCCTAAGCGCCTCATCTACCCGTCTTTTAAATACCTCCAGGGATGGTGACTCGACCACTTCCCTGGGCAGCCTGTTCCAATACTTGACAACCTTCTCTGTGAAGAAGTTTTTCCTAATGTCTAATCTAAACCTCCCCTGGTGCAACTTGAGGCCATTTCCTCTTGTCCTATCACTTGCTACTTGGTAGTTGTAGAGAGTGATAAGGTCTCCCCTCAGCCTCTCCTTCTCCAGGCTAAACAACCCCAGGTCCCTCAGCCGCTCCTCATAAGACTTGCTCTCTAGACCCTTCACCAGCTTCGTTGCCCTTCTCTGGACATGCTCCAGCAACTCAATGTCCTTCTTGTAGTGAGGGGCCCAAAACTGAACACAGTACTCGAGGTGCGGCCTCACCGCACCTGCCGAGTACAGGGGAAGGATGACTTCCCTGGTCCTGCTGGTCACACTATTCCTGATACAAGCCAGGATGCTGTTGGTCTTCTTGGCCACCGGGGCACACTGCTGGCTCATATTCAGTCAGCTGTCGACCAACACCCCCAGATCCCTCTCTGCCAAGCAGCTTTCCAGCCACTCATCCCCAAGCCTGTAGTGTTGCATGGGGTTGTTGTGGCCCAAGGATTCGGTGATCCTGCCTAAATTTCCCAAGTGCTCTGACAGACAGTCCCTGACTCCATCCCCTGATAAACATTATGCCTCTTAATTTTAACTTTAAAATTAAACAGGGCTGGTGGAACTGCCGGCTTTGAAGAAAGGAGCCTACCTAGCCACAAAAAGGGAGCATGCAAAGAATATGCTCTCCCCAAGATAAAATTCTTTAGGCAGGAATTATAGGGGTAATCAGAACCAGGCTTTCCAAAGCCTCAGCTCTTTTGAAAATTAATAGACAGCATAAATATACTCTGTGCAATATCTGGGGAAGGAACGTTGAGGAGGAAAATACAGCCAAGGCTATGCTGAAGGGCAAGATACGTTATGCCTACTCTGAGTTATTATTGTAACGAATAGAAGGATGATTGTGTATGAACTGTTTCACTTTAAACTCAGTGACAGAAGGATAGATCCAAATGAGCCAATTTTTTAAAAGGCAGGAAGAGAAATTGCTTAGACTTTTAGTTGGTGAAAAAGGTTAAAGAATTTATTTAGTTGTTTCCCCCCCACCTTCAACCTGGGGCTAATAAAGGGCGCTGTCATGGAAACGCTAAAGACCAAACATAGTCTAAGTTATCTGACCGCTGGCACAGGTAATACAAGTTTTGACTTACAAGGATTACCCAGAACTAAAGCCAGAGGGAATATAAGGTTGCTATTTGTTCACACTTTGAACAAAATCTGCCAAACAATCCTGGCTGAGGATATGTTGATGTGTGTCTCTATTGTACAGTGCATAGTAAAATGAGAACATTCAGTTTGTTTTATCCAGTTTTTCATTGTGCCTTTGGGCAGACACAACTTTTTATATTTTGCCAAGCAAACCAGCATAAGGAATTTATGAAAAAAGAATAATGTAGGAAACAGAGCATTTTCTGGTTGAAATAGAAAGCAGATGCCTCCCAAGGAGTGAAGGCAATATAACAGGAACTTGTACTGGATGAATGGTGGGATGGATTTCTAAAGAGACGCAGGTGACTTCAGAGGAAGTAAGAGAGCATAGAAAAACGCTTTGCTGTATGAAGTTTAAAGTGAAGGCAGGTTACTGCAAGTGTGATGGACCTCACTTACAATTACTGTGGTGAGGGCATGGCAAACTGAGTCCAGTAGGAATGGAAGAGGGTGATGGAGAAGAGGAGAGAAAGATTAGGTGCTGGATTGAAGCCACGAACTTGTGTGTTGAACTCTCAGCTCAGCCTGTGCTTCTCCTGCAATCTCCTTTTTTGTTATTTCCAATGAGAGGAGCCTAAAAGTCTACTGAGTGCACGTGGGTTAAAGCCCCTTCCCCAGCAATGAGCTGACTGAGGATTTGGTCATGGAAACAATCGAGCATTACTCTAATTTCAGTAAGATTTAGAGTCAAATATGCTCCTGAATGCTGAGGCACTTTGAGGAGCCTGCAGTAACCTGCACAGAATAACCATACACTAATTTATCTGGGAACAGGTCCTGAAGAAAGCTTAACCAGTCCTAATGATGTAAGTGATAGTTCAGTTTCAAGTGAAAGCAGCTGGCTTTCGGGCTGTGTTGTCACTCTCCCTTCCCCTATCTTTGCCAAGATAAATGTTCTTCTCTTTACCTTTACTCACTAAAATGTCTTCCTAGCCATCTCAGATAAATCAAGTTAAGAACGTGTTACACTGCACAACCAAATGGTGAAATTCAATGAGGGAATTTAATAAAGCTTCTCAGACTGTTGATAAAATAAGGAATGACAACCTATTAAGGGGTAAAGCTACAGTACTTTTTTATTTATTTATTTATTAAAGCTTTAAATGATTAAGAGATTGAAGCAGAAAAAAGACCCACTGGAAACAGGTATTTTTCAGTATTTGAAGAACTCCATCAAGTTAATCGTTGTTCTGTGAAGTTCTTCTTCATTATTTGCCATAACATATGGTTTTATGTTCTCGGGCAGGTATTTGATAATGAAATACAATACCTTTTTCTCCAGTGTAAGCAAACAATTCTTGTGAAATGTGTGTGCTGGGTGCATTGCAGGTCTAGATACCCCCTCCTTTAAAAGGAAAGATAGACATATATAAAACTATAAACATATTTTCAAGCATTTTTTTTTTTTTTAATAAGGGAGTGGGAAACAAGTCATGAGCACTGACTAGACAGGAAAAGCATCACTCTGCTTTGATCCCTTCCTTGACTACACGTGCTCATGGAAAGGTGATGGAAGCTGCTCCTGTTCTGCTCTCGTACCATTTCTGTTCTTCCTCCATTCATTTCTGGTGGGTGGGGATGGTTGCAGCAGGTGAGGGCAACCTATCCCACTGGATCAGCTTTTATACCAAATAACAGCTTTATTTTAAGATGTGAAGAGGTGCTAGTGTACTCCAGTACCTCAGGAGTCAGCCTTCATGCTTTGCTACTTGGGAAGTCATAATCCACCACAGGTGTTGCTGGGGAGACTCATTAACTGCTCTCAGAGGCCAGTTTGTTAACCTGATGTGTTGCAGGCTGCTGCTGCCTTCAGGGAGGTGATGCTGGGCTGTGAGGCTGCTCTACTGAGCTCTGTGGGGTGGCTGACTTATGCCAGCTCAGGACTTGGGCAGTTTGTGTGGTTGCTTTTTTCAAAATTACATTATAGCTTGAGAGTCACGGCTGTCAGCTTCCCGTGTTGAGGAGCAATGTGATCCTCAAAATGAAGATGCGTCTTAATGGAGTGCCTCATTTCTAGAAGGTTCCACGTCAAAATTAATCTTAGTGCACAAACTCATTTCCTTGCAAGGTCCTGTGGTGTTTGTTGGTTTTTAGCTCCCCCACCCCAAAGAGTAAGTACTATAGTTTGGGGGAAGATAAATTACATTCCTCAGGTATAGGAACTGAATAGCATGCTTCATCGTAACAAGAGCTCAGCTCAGTTTTAGAGGTATGAACATTGCCTCTTTCCATGTGAGTGCCGATCCAGCAATTGACAGCTTAAACTAAAGCCAGCAGTGAAGAGATGTAGCTGCCCGGGTTCTGACAACATCACGCTGCCCCTGAAATGCCAGTCTTCAGTGGTGATTCATGCTTCATCTGGAACATAGTGCGCTGACTTTCCCTGGCTAATAGGTAATCTTATTTGGGAATAACATCAGTTTTGAACTTTACCTGTGTCTTGGATCCAATGGTTATATCCAAGCCCCTGTACTATGTCTGCTTACATTGGTCTCTCTGTAGATAAAAATTACTATCTAAGACTCTTTAATGTGTCATGGTTCCTATAATAATTTTAGTAGAAAGGAAAATAATTGTTTATTTTAACTGAATGAAATCTTGGAACTGTTAAAGCTAATGGCCAGGATTTAACCCATCACTTGCCACCGTGGGTGGAAGGCTTGGATGGATTGGTTAGTGTGACAGGTCAGTGCTTACTGTTTGTATCATGTGAGGAAGTGCCGAAGTCTTAAGGTTTGTCTGTCTGTGTTCTGCTCAAACAAAAGAAACATTTAGAACAGGAGAATGGTGGATAAAACATGCCTAATAGCTCAGTCAGTGAGTCAATGCATTTGCTCAAAGAATGGATATTTGCACAGTTGGAGTTAGTCAATTGATGCGAATGTTCTGCACAGCTGCAGAACTAAAGTGAGAATGGAAGTAAGCAATGGAATCAGAGGTGTTAAACCGCTTAAATGTTCTGAGTGGAAATTCAGGTGAAGCTGAAATGAATGAAACTTGTGTCAAAAAAGCTCTGGCAAAAACCTGAAATATTCTGTCCCTTCTTGAACAATCATAATCTGGCTGATGTTTTATCACTCTCGAAACATAATTTGTGAACACTGTGGGTGGGGGAGAGGGGCAGAGGTTTTTTGAAAATTCCTTTTGTCTCCTTTGCTGTTCTAACAAACATATTCACAGTGTGAGTGGGGGGAAATAATTTAGTAGCCTTTAACTGTGTGTTTTCCTCAGTGTAATGTTTGAACTTCAGCTAAACTTTTAAAAATACACACACACAGACCCCCATACCAGATTTTTCTAGCTGAACGATGAAATTCCTGGGTAGCAGCATGTAAAAGCTGCATGGGTATCATGTGTCTATGGAAAACCTTGATGTGACCCTGGGGCAGTGGGAGGCCATCCCACCGCTAGTCAGGTTTGGACCAGGCACTGAGACAACATGATGTTTTAAGGCACAGTCAAGCACGAGTTAAAATTCTCTGGGGGGAAAATGTTTCTATAAATATTTGAATTAAATTCTAAATGTCTCTAAAAGACAATACACAAACTTTTGAGATTAGGCCAAAATGTACTTTAGTTCATATCTTCAGAGTGATGTAGGGTGATAATTGTCAGAGATGAGGTACTAAATTGAAAACAAGTTGAGGAGACATGATGATGTTTTATAGTACAAATTACTGAAACAAATTACTTCTTTTTTCCCTAGTGAAGAAATCAATAAATAGCAAATTATCTGTTAACAGGTGTCTTGTTAAATGATTCTATGAAGGATCAAAGATGCACAGAGTATAACAAATATTCAGAATTATGGTGTTCTCAAGTAAAATTACTTTCTTTTCCATGAGCAGATGCAAATCTACTTCTAAATCTGCTAATATCATGAAAGCCCCAAATAAACAAAGCTCTGTTTGAATGTTTAAGTATTTCAAAGTCTATTATACATATAGTTTAAAGTCTCCATCCAGCATAGAAGCTGTGATCTTCAGTCTTGTGCATGTATCTAGTTGAATATATTTGTTCTTGCTCATGTATAATCAAAATATCATAAATCCATGCTAATGACTGAGAGTCCTATTATGAATTATTCAGTTTTTTTAATTCCTGATTGAGATAAAATGCAGTAGTTTGTTCATTTTATTGTAACTGCATTCTAGATTTAATTATTCATAAGATCATAACAAAAGGCAATATATTTTGTAAATATGACTGCTTAATAGTATGGCACTTCAGTACAGCAATCTGGTATCAAATCTTTAGTGAGGAATGAGTAATTCATTTTCATTTGAATTCTAAATCATATAGATTACTGCAATATAGGTTAGTAAATTCTGCTGTATTCTTGTGTTTTAAACCTAGCAATACTGTAGCTACTAATGTGTTTCAGTGCTTGGTAAAATGAATGGAGTTTCAACCAAGGGCCTGAATTAAAACTATGTTGAAAAACTGTTTCATAGCAATGTTTCATAATTATCTGGTACCAGGTGTATTTCCTGCCTAGTTTAACTGCATATAACTTCCCTCATATAGCAACTCTTACACATAATACAGCTTTCAAGACTCAAGTATATTTTTACTATTGTTAATATGCTGCATAAAATGAAAACATTGCATAGACTGAAGTCCAGTTGCAGTTTGTTATGGTGCTATGTGCCCTTGTATGTGAGCATGAATGTGGCAATGTGGGAGGATAGAAATGGCTTTGGTCATCAAAACCTCTCTGCAGCTGGGCTGCACAGGGTGAGGGTGCAATGGCTTCAAGTCTGTTTTGGGTTGTCTCTCCCCAAAGCCTTAAAGAAAAAAAAGTAAAATTTACAAAAGTGTGAAGTGCACCCTCTTTCCCCCCTCATGCCTTTTTTTTTTTTCAATGTCTAAATAAGGACTTAGGGTAGAGATGAAGCTCTCTGTGCCACCATCTTGTCTGGAGTCCTTACTGTGCACGTGATTTTTTTTTCTGCGGCATTCACTTGCTGTAACACCTCTCCCCTTCTCTTTGTAACCTAATAGAGTCACACAGCTGGAGTTTGTGGGCACAAAAAGGATGGGTTTTGGCCTGGAAGCCCAACACTCCCTCTTAGTGTCAACTGTCAAAACTGTTTCTACTTTTTTTGGCGTTACTGTTGATTGATGAAAAAATAAAAATATGTGGAAGAGCTGGGGCAGAATGGCAGTCGGGTGGCAGGTGGTGTGTGGTTTGATGCTCCAGGCCACAAAGGTTGCTGCTGGTTTGGGCACATGTGGCTGCAGCTGTGAGAAGCTGTGTCTTTTCACTTGCTGTAATTTCCTCCACTCACCCATCCATCCGAGTTAGTGACGAAGAAGGTATTTGTCCACAGACGATTTTCCCTTTTCAGTGAAAAATGTAATTAGAAAGTTGAAATATATTTACCAAGAAGAGTGGTTCGGAAATGCTTAATGTTCCCATCCGCCCGCAAGGGTGGGCTCCATGTTAGAAACAAAGTTCCTGCAGTACCGCTGCGCAGCCGGGAGTAGAGCGTGAGGCAGCAGCCCCTGCAGAGCCCCCCTCACCTCTGCAAGTGGCTCGGGCTTGGCCCCAAGCTCACCTGCAGGAGGAGCTGGGGCAATCCTACCTATCGTTGGTACCATCTCTTAATTGTGTTGCAAGACTATCCCCCAAACTGTTTCATCTGGCTACTGGAGCGGTCAACCAGTGCTCAGCCAAATCAGACTTGGATCTGTTAAGGCACTGCTATAGAGTGTGTGAAATGAACTGTATCGGGGGTCAAAGAACACAGAAGGAAATGGAATTTGGTAATTTTTCTCCCACGAGGCTTTGGTCAGTCATGGGACATGTATTCTTTCTTTCTCCCTGTCTTTTTCCCTCCTGTTAAATACAGTTTCTTAAAGTTGTTTTCTCATGAGCAGACATTTTGTGATCGCAAGCACTGTATTTTGTGTGTGTTTAATTTTTCTAGTTGCTTTTTATAAAGCAAGCCATGCTGGTGATGAGAACTTTCCAGTTTCCAAAATGTAATATCTCCTAAATTAACCGTAACAAGTACAAAGGAATAGTCTTCCACTGAGGAGGTTTGTATTATTTGTGTAAGTGCCAATACTTTTTAACATTGAAGATAGCACTACACTTCACTTAAATTTCTTACCCTTGATATCTAATGACTACTTAGCTCTAGAAGACACTATATTAAGTTCTTCTATTGTTTGAAACATAGAATAAGTGCTGTAAATTCATGACAGCAGAAATGTGCTGATAACGTAGGCTGTCTCTGTTTCTTCTGAGTTGTGCAGCATGGATACCCAGATGTTTTGAATTGCAGCCATTTCTAAAAATGTCTCACTTATAGTTAAGTGTTACAATTTCGCAAAGAAAAATTATTTGGCTTGATACCATATACCAAATGCAGACAAAAGAAAGGATTCTGTCAACTTTTTCATCAAATCTGGCCTATTGGAGAAGCTGCCATCTAATACTGCTGTCAACAGACCTGAGTCTGTTCTATGCAGTAGGTATGTAGCATATTGCAAATCCAGTAGTTTAAGTCGTATTTCACTGTAAACTGAAAATTTACATCTTGAGTGGAAATCCACAAGGAAAAATGTAAAAAGTAGTGCAGCATTCTACATGTTCATCTCTTTTACTACGTCTTAGTGACGGTGTTTTACATGAGCTCATTAGCAGAGTCAGAGTAATGTCTCTCAAACCCTTTTCATTATGGTTTTAAACCAACTGAACCCTCAAATTCAGCTGTAGGGCACTCTAGGTATATGTACTCTAAGTAATTCTGAGGAGTGAAATTTCTTAATTTATCTTATGGAAACAATTTCTTAATGCTACATATGTAAAACCTAATAAAAGGACCCTTGCTAAATACTAAGAACTTTAAGGGACTATGACAAGGAATGCATTTCAGTTTGTTGTTACTCATCAGTGAAACTTCATGTTTACAATTTGGTATAAGAGAACTACTGAGGCTTGTGTGTGCCATATGCCAAGCTTGTGTACACTCTGTGTGCTGTATTTTGTTTGTTGTGAACTTTACTTGGACACCTTCATGCTAGCCCAGCTAGTGGTAGTGAAGGCACTGTTGACTTACTAAATCAGCACAATGACTTACTAAATCAACTCGCGTTAAGTAGCCAAGCATGATTTTTCAGGGTTTTTTTGTTCAGAGATGCCAAAGGTGGAGTTGTCTTCAAACCAGTTATGTCTTTTATTGTATTTAAAACTATAATTTGCTTCTGCTGTTCCTGCCTGTAAGACATTATCAGGTGATCAATTATGTCAAGATACTGCAGGTATCAGTTGCCTCTTTCTTTTTTTGCATATAACCAAATGAAATGTGGAAAGAAAAAAAAATAAAGAAGAAAAAGATCAACTGTTGTTATTTTAAAGATCTTCTCAATTAAGAAAACAGAGCTAAACCCAATCCATTCCATACAAAAAACCCTAGGTGTATGTTTATTACAGATTCCACAAAGGAATTGATTGAGAGCTGCTGTGGAGCTGGACAGCAGTGGGCTATAGACAACGGCGAGTGCACAGAAATCCCTGAGAGTGGAATGGATGGTGATATTTGCAGGTACGTAAGGCAAAACCGAGCATTTTAGAATAACATAGAGAACAGCCCTTTAGAAGAAATCAAGTGATTGTACAATTCATGGGATGTCCAGGAGACTGAGAACTGTTTCTTTCATTGTATAAATTATCGCTAGACTGGCAATATGTCACAGCAAATTAGAAAGAAGGCTTCCCCCCTCCCTTTCCCCAAAATCTAATCTAAATAAGCCTTTTAAGGTTTGTTTTTCTCTCTCACGTGAGCAGAGCACAAATTTTTGTTTCCCAATTTTATGCGCATCTGTGGAGTTGCAGATAAATAGAAGGGCAGAGTTTGTCTTCCATTTGGCAAGTGCTAAATGCAGTGATTATCCATATCATTAAATTATGTGTTTATTGTCCAATATGAAAGGCTGCTGGTTCCGATGTCTGTGTTCAGCTGGAGGGGGGATCATATGCCTTGATAATGCTGCTGGTATCAGTAGCATCTAGTCTGAATGAGGGTGCCAGATTCAAACTGCAGAGCAAGAAAAGAATGGGTGCAGAGTAACATGGACAACATACTACGCTAGCTGCAATTCATCCCATCTCTCTCTCCTTCCCCTTAGTCTGAAACAGGCCTTATGGAGGGATGAAGGCAAAGTTATCTGAGACTCACACGGAGCAACATAAGCCAGATGGATTTCTCTAAGAGCAATCCCAACATTTGCAGCATTAAAAAAAGTTTGTCATAATCAGTTTTATCAAAGTTAGTATCATTGCACCTTTCTGAAGTTACTGGGGGGTTAAAATCCCCTCCACTGGGATCTGGCATGACATAACTGACACATACCAACTGTCCATGAAGTAAAGACAGATTAAACAATTCCAGCCTTGGCCTAAGGAGGTGCAAATCCAATACATTAACGAGTTGCACCTGCACATCTGAGGCTGGATTTAGATGAAAAAGCCAGGTCCTAAATGTTTCAGTCCTGTGAATCTATTGGGATTTGAAACAATAAGAGATCAGGAGTTCAGTTGTTTTACGTTCAAAATTTCAGTTGTGTCTCTGTTTTAAAGATTTAAAACCAGCTGTAAATATTCTGTGTAAAGAAAACATTTCATGTAAAAAAGTATTCAAATCCATGGCCTCAGAACCTTGAAAGCATAGACAAAAACTTACTGCTCCCATTGGGAGATGTGCCGGTGTGCAGAGCTGGTGACCATGCATGTATGCAAACCTCAAGTGCACCGTTTTGCATGCCAGAATGCCTGCAAGTAATGCAAGCTCCCAAGAGTCTGCCACTAACTCAACTCAGTATCTAAAGATTTTAAAAAGTATAAGATAGATACTAATTGTAAAAATTAGTTACTGTTCTTCCAGGATAGTTTTCTATAAATACTTGGGTTTTACCAGTGACCCTCACTGCACTGAAGGATTCATTCTTTTCAGCTGAGGCAAATGAGTAAAGCCTCCCGTGTCTGCTGAGGGTGTAGACTGTTTATACAGAGGTTGCAGATTGAGGTGTCTGTTGTTTCCAAGTGCCATTTTGGGGTTTTCAAGTGGCAAAAACTTAAATGTTAAAGCTACTTGTTGATGTATCTTGATGTCTCTGGACATTCATGTACCAACTTGGCCTATCTCTGTGTAGTGACCAACACCACTAACTGCAGGATGGGAACTGGAACTACCTAAGCCAGACCATTTCTTTCTTCTTTTCCTTCCCCCC
>VYZW01039447.1:231723-249895 GCA_013401315.1 Balaeniceps rex | reverse complement strand
GCATGAAACAGAGTGAGAGAGGATAAAGCAAAACATCAAAGTTATTGAGCATCTATCTTGGTGTACAAGTTGGTCTTGTTTTCTTATGGAATAAGCAGAGAGAGGCAGGAGGCTTCTTCGGAACCGACCAGACCTTTGGAATAATCTGGGGAGCTGAAAAGCTNCCTGCCAGGAGCTCCAAGTAGCTGCATCCTCCACTTTATTCCTTCTCTATTAGGTTCTGCTAATCTCCCTGATTGTTGTTATGGCTAAATGGTATCTTAGCATAACAGAATTTGCATCTGACACAAATCTCCATTTGGTGTCAGGAGCTATTGTAGCTTTGTAAGGTTGTTCAGGATACATGCAAATCACTCAAATCTGCTGTGGGAAGGTATGCCAAGAGTCACAGTACTGTGTAAATGTCATTTGATTCGATATTGTTTTCCAATGAAACTGTCCCTTTTGCAAAAATNGCATTTTCAGGAACAAATTCACATACTAAGCAACCATCAACCAAACTAGCAGTTCATCTCATTTCGCAAATCCCCAGCAAAGTCTGCTTTGGTGCCCTTTACAATCAGCAGGAAATTTTTGCTAAGAAATCACACTGAATATCAGGGTATTAGCCCCTTTCTGTCCTTCCTAGATACTCTTTCCAGCTGATTAAGAATGATGCTTCTTTTTTGTTGTTTTAACATGCAGGTTTATTTCAGATAAGTGGTAGCAAGGTTCTCCTGTAGTTTGTTTTTCTTTCAGGCTGTATAGTTATCTATATGTCTTCGTTTCTCCTCCTTGATGCTTCATTTCTGTATTGATACATGCATGCATGTCTCTCCCTTTTTCCTGTGACATTGCAGCATCTTCTTCCACTGGGGACCATCTGACCTACATTCAGATCCCACCCAGTGAATAGCCTTGACCCTTGCTGTTCTCTTCATCTTTAGAGGCTTTTCTCTCAGAGGGTTTTTTTAATTTTTGCCAGTCATCTCGTAAGAGATGGAAATGAAAACCTGGGACTAAGCAGATAAATAACTGCACATCAATTAACACCCAAGTGACCCTGCAGCTCCCACAGTGATGGATGTTCAAAACCCAGCTGGTACCATGACTCAACAGCACCCTTCCCCTGAGGATTTCTGTGCTTCAGTGTAGGTGCATAGCTCTCTAGCCACCACACGTTCTTACTATGGGCCCCAGGTGACTCTGAGCTCAGACCTTCAGATAGACTCCAGTGGGCAATTTTACCTGCTGTTAATGAGGCTTCTTAGATACTGCATTTAAGATCTCATATTCATAAAAAGTGGCTTCATGAGCAACAAAACAAACCCCAGCTTCTTTGATAGCTAATCTCAGCAACTAGGAAACCTAAAAATGATTGGCATACTCACTCTGAAATGCTACAATGTCTGCTCCCCTCACACAAATGAGATTCCATTCCAGTCAGCTACTGCATATTTATGCTCAGCCTTTCATTAACTTATTGATCATGTGATGATACACTATCCTTTTCTACCTTTGGGGAAATAAAAAAATGGGGAAAAAACATGTTCTAATGGTGGGGCTATTTCATGCTTCCTGAATATTCAGTCCAATCCTCCTGGTCTCTTTCTGTCCTCCTTCCTCCCCAAAAGCTTCATTGATCTCCAAAGACATCCCACAAGAGAGGGTGACTACCATTCCCCTGTAAGCCCCCGAGGCTGCCATTATGTGGCATGTAATTATACAGCTAAATCAGGGTCAAGCGTCTCCCTTTAAGGGTAAAATATGGTATTGTACGCTAAATTCCTGTACTGCAAAAACAAACAGTGCCATCAATTCATTTCCAGTCAGACCTCCACCCCCTTGGGAAAAGTATACAGAACTTTCTGGTGGGAAAAATAGTTTGGAAGTACAACCTCTTTATTAGAGTGAAAGCTCTTCCTTCATTCAGCCCATCTTTCATTAGCCACCCTGGTACACTCCAGTGAGGAATGTGGCTTGAAGAGGTACTTTGAGGTCACAAGAGGCAAGTCCCCAAGGGGTGTAGTTCACTCTCAATATGTACTCATAACTTCTGACAAGATTATGAGGTCTGATCCAAAACTAAGTAACCATATGGCCGTTCGTAGGTAAATGTCTCTAAGAGGGCGTCTTTTTAAGGAAGGATTCCATTACCTTGCACACAAATGAAGCATCTATGTTCTCTGTTTTCTCTGAGCTCTCTTACTGTGAATAATATCTTCCTATTTTTAACACTTCTGTTTGAAACACAGAGGGAGCAGGTGAGGAGGAAAGAAAGGGTTTTTTAAATTCATGTGTTTCCTTAATTCAACACTGGCATATTGGATGTGGGGTTGAGTAAAACTGCATTCGTATCCATGGTTCCTCTCTATCACTCATCTAAGAGGTGTAGGAGGAAGAGAAGATCTCTCTGAGTCCACCTTACAGCTACACAATAACTTAATTAATGGTAATGCTCCTTCTGTGATCCCAGAGCAGACCAGCCCATGACTTTCAAGCAAAGAGCTGGCTGATGAGACTCAGCAGAGCATTCTGGGAGAAAGAGCTCACAGTGTAAATCTGGAGCAACTCCACAGAAGTTATCAGAGTGACTCCAGGTATGCTGTGGTGTCACAAAGGTCCAAACCAGCTGTTTGTGATAGCGACAAAAAAGGGACCTTTTCTCTCCAGGCCTTGAGTCTGTCCTGAGATGTGCCAACTGTGTCAGTGCAGTGTCACTGCTTCCAGTGAGGTTACATTACCGCAATTGGGAGCAAAATTTAATTCACTGGCTTCATTGGCCATCTGAGGACAGGATTTGATGCTGTTTGTCACCTAGGTTTTGTACCAACAGCAAATGCTGTTTTACCAGCAGCAGCGGCTATTGGGCTCTATGTCTGGAGTTGCTCAGTAAAAAGAAATTGTGAATTTGGTTACATCAAAAACATTCTTGCAGTATGATGCCAATCATAGTAAACGTAACCACCTATCAGTCACCAAAGACTTAAAAATAGATAGTCATCATTTTCATGGGCAAAACCTGAACATGTTTTGGATCTTCACCCTTGCAGCTGCCCAAAAGCAAATTCTGTTTTTTTGGAGTTGTTTGGGTTCCTGCTGAAATCCTTAATAGTTCCTAAACTATGCAATTTGAGAAGGAAATGGAAGATCGCCATGCTATTGAATGCATGTATTCATCTGGCATGCGAGCAGTGCCATTGCCTTCAGCTGGACTGTGTACATGAACAGGGGCAGGAGGATTGGGTCTGTTGTCTTCTACTCCGTTCTCTTTGATCCTGCAAGTGTACTCTCTGCCAAGGTCGCATCAGGCTGCAAAGGCACTTTTTGCAACTCTGTATGATCTGTGTCTGTCCTTTATTTATTCAATGCATTTGCCTCTACAATTTAATCTGCTGTTCTCTCCCTCCACTTCCTCTTGGTGAAGTCTAATTACAGTTTTATTCCAGGTCCATCTGGTTGCTAACGATGCTGGACATCACCGCTGAATTCATTCTAATATTTGTTGTGTATTTTCTAGGCTGGATGCTGAATAATAATATTCTCTGAATTTGCTTTTGCTCCTGTTTCCTTCCTCCCTGTTGTAGCTAATTGCATAGTAACGTGTAGACACAGGGTGATTACTCCTTCCAGTGTAGATCTGCTAAGAGTTGCCTATTTCAGGCTGCAGAGTAAAGGGGCTTTTTTTCTGGTTTTGAGGGGAAGATTTCAAAGTCCACTCTACCAGCTCCCTTCACTGGTGTGGAACCAGCTGGGCAGTGGCTTTCTCTGCTTCCTCTTTTTTTTTTTTTTTTTTTTTTTTTTTCTTTCCTTTTTTTTCATTTTTCATGCCCCAAAACATAACGCAGCTTATAACTGTGAGTCTCAAAGCATCCTGGAGGCAGTGTTTCAGCATTTAGAAAGACACTTTTTGCCAGTGCCTGCTCCATGTGATGGTTGAACCCACAGTAGTTTCAGGTTCCCAAGCCTGGCTTGTGCAGTGCCAGTGCTGGGATTTTTTAATTTTTTTTTTCTTTTCTCCTTTTTGCTTTCTCCAATGCTGCCTGGGAACACAGACTCACACTTTACCCATGACCTGACTCTCTGGCTAAGAATAGCAGTCACAGTGCAACTTGGGTTCAGTCTCACTGGAGACATGCTGCAGCTGGGAAACAGGGAGGTCAGATTAGCCCATGCTCACAAAACCAAACACGTAAAAGGAGTACGGAGGATTTTGTATGTTTGCCTCCTTTTAGGACTGCAGAACAAGGGGAAGAGGTTGGCACAGGTGTTCAGTGAGCCAAGATAAGTTTTCTTTGCTTGTGACGTTGACCTGGACAGGAAGTTTACATACAGAAGCTCACCTCCTGGGCTGAACAGGACCTTTTCCAAAAGGGCCCTGTATCCTTATGGCCCATCCAGCCAAAAATCATGCAGGATGGGAACGGCAAGCGATGCTGATTAGCATCTCCTGAGCCCTGCTTATGTTTCAGATGTTTGAGAGAGCCCCTGAAGTAATTCTGCACAGCAAAGTGAAAGTATGAGTTTAGCACGTTAGCGGATGTGCCATAGCTTGTCCTAGACAGCTGATGTTGCAGTGATGCTGTGGCACTATCTTTAGCGTGAGTGAGCAACAGGTCTCACTCTGAGCACATGCTAAAGCTGACTTTGCTCTCATTCTTACCCCTTCCTGGGGGGATGCACCAGAACACTACATTCACACCTTCATTTTGTGGTGCAGATGTGCTTTCAGAGTAATGTACCAGTCCTGCTCTGTAGTTTTAAAACAGGAGCTAAAGCATTAGTAATAGAAACTGTTAGGCTAATCACTGTTGTAATACTCATTGTGGCTGGGTAAAGATAAAGGAGGGAACCAGTGAGGTTTAAATAGCACATCCCCAGCTCAACTGTGCCCTCTGCTCCATCGTGATGCGGCAGCCAGCCGCTCCCAGCACCAGCACAGAACGTTACATCTGGAACATGGACTGGTGGATTGAGATTCACACTGGCAGAAGGGGAGCCATTTTTTGAGAGAACCGTATGACACCATTCCTGTACTCTTCCCCCAGGCAAATCTAAGCCAAATGGGGAAGGGTGCTGTGTTGCTAGGAATCGGAGATGTCTGGAGGAGCTGGTCCTGCAAGCCCTACTCCTGTGAGCAGCCATGCTCAAAGTACTCCACGTGGCTTCCCTTCACCCCCGGTCCCAGAGCCGGAGGGGAGGGGTGGCTGCCCTGGGATCGCATTAGCTGGGTAGGGGCTGCTTACATAAGTCAGGGATCCCAGGACTGGGCTACAGCTTGAGACGCAACAAGTAGACTTAAGAGGAAAACCCCTTGAGGTATCAGGGCAGTAATTCTAATGGTAATTTTGAACTGTTTTTGTCTGTCTAACATTCCTTTTTAATCCCCATCCTGCCTGCCCCTTCCTTATGTAGGGTTACTTTAGTGATCCTTGGAATGTTTTTGACTTCCTCATCGTAATTGGCAGCATTATAGACGTCATTCTCAGTGAAACTAATGTGAGTATTACTCTACCCTCCCCAGGATACCACCACCTCCTCCTCCTCTGCTGTTCCTTCTCTCTTTCTCTCTTTCTTTCTCTCTTTTATTTTTTCTGGTTTTTTTCCCTCTAGTCATGCTTTTCTTGAACTTGCCGTCGTCCTTCTCCTTCTCCCAGGGAAAAAAAAAGGAGGGGGGGAAATGCCTCCTTCTTTTTCACTTGTCATAGCTCGCCCCAAGGCTGTGACTGGTGAAAGCGCACAGAGTTTGGGGTGTGTGTGCTTTTTTTCCCTCCAAAAGGTAGACATGCTTGAGTGTAACTTTCTGACTAACCAGGCTTTTGTTGATACCCTCCATCATGTGAAACGTTGCAGAGGTTTGAGCAACCAATACTGTAGAGTGGTAAGAGACTATTTAATATGCCCACGTAACCTCTTTCTTTTCTTATTTTTTCCTCTTCTCTCCCTCTTTCATGCTTTTTTTGGTTTTGTTTTGTTTTTTATTTTATTTTATTTTACTTTTTACTTTTTTCCCTCTTTTCTCCCTTTCCCTCTCTCTCCCCTTCCTCTCTCTCTCTCTCTCTCATTCTTTCTTGCTCTTCCTTTCTCTCTCTCTCTCTCTTTCCTTGGCTTCCCTGCCACATGCAGCACTATTTCTGTGATGCATGGAATACATTTGACGCCTTGATTGTTGTGGGTAGCATTGTTGATATAGCAATCACCGAGGTGAACGTAAGTAGCTGGCGTCTGTCCATGATCGTGCCTGCTCTAACATTCATTTGTCTTTCCCGGGTTCTTTTTTTTTTTCCTCCCCCTTCCTCCTTTCTTTTGAGTTTGTTTTCAGAGCTTTTTGTTTAGTTTTGAAGCTCTCTTTTTTGTTTTGTTTTCTTTTTATTTTATTTTGTTTTAAATTTTGGAACGACTTAAAGGACTTTTTGACTGTTGCATCATTTTCTTCCCTTCATAATCCGCCTGGCATGAATTAAACTGTATAGCAGGAAAAGTGATGGGAAACGTGGAGTGTAAGTGAAAAAGCTATTTGTGCCATGGGAAGCTGCTAGAATCATCCCAGGCCAGCACTTTGGTCTACCCAGTGTTATGCTTTGCTTCCCATGGCAGTTCAATACTCTCCACCCCACAGAGAGCTAAAGGTCAGTTCTTTCGAGGTGGAACTGCGGGAACCAAAACAGGAATCCTCCCTGTGCCTCCTCACCCAGGCTTCCTCCAAAAGAAATAAAGACCAAATCATCTCTGTTTAGAGGAATCTGCTCCTAATGTTCGGTTTCGAATTTGAAAAAAGGTAAATAAAATAAAAACAAAACAGAAAGCCCAAAGGAAAACAAAGGGCCAGAGTTTCAACCCAGTTTTTTGGGTTTGCAACCCAGTTTGCTCCATCTCACAAATTCCACCAGCACAATTGACACTGATTGGCCCCACTGGTGCCCATCTCAGCAGACAGGTGAAGGACTGAACGAGCCACAGAGACTGAAATGAGCAGCTGGTGTTCAAGGAATAAATCACATCACACAAACTTTTTCCTCACTTTTTTTGGAGGTGGATGGATATAGAATTACAGGATAAATAGACAAAGGACAGGCAGGAAGCACACAGATTCCCAAAAGACTACAAATGACCCACTAGGTTTATGAGCACAGACAAAAATTGTACTGCAAAATCCAGCTTAGCGAGGCCAGGAAAATAGAAAGATTGAAAGAAAATTGCTGTAAATATGTTAATGAAGAGGAAATCAATCATGATTTGCAAATCAATGTAGCTGTTGAATAAACATTCCAGCTTGGAATTGTTGTGTACTGTAGAGGTAATCCATCGCAAGCAGAAAAGTGACAGCATAGTTTTCACTCAGAGCTGTGTTTAAGGAAAAATGTAGGCAACTTTCTGCAAAAATCAAAATGCCTTACTTTGAACTTTCCAAACAAAATGTTTTCATATCTTGGTTCTAGTTTAGTTTCTGTTCAACTTCATTTTTTTAAATTCTGAAACAGAGACATTTATCCAAGTTGTAATATTTTGATTTAGAATAAATGAAATATTTTATTTGACACTAGTCTATTTTCTTTGTCTTCTGAGAGAATGGAAAATAGTTTCTAAGTGAAAAGGAACTTTTATTTTACATCTCTTAAATGTCCTACTTTCTGGACACAAAAAATAGTTTGCAACATTTCCCCCAGAATGTTGTAAACAATCTTGGTTACCATTTTACTAGAGAGATATTAGGGTTGGGCTGACTTTGTAGAGGGAAGTTACAATGATCAGCAGGCTGAAGTTGTTAATTTTAAAGATTGAAATGAAAGCCTTTTTTATGCCACACTTGTTACTTTAGTTAAGAAAACTAAATGGGGAACCTGGCAATAGCTTTCAGATTGTGGAAAAGTTCAATTCTCATCCACAGAGGCAGAACTGTACATGGTAATTGAGGAAATAAGGACAGTTACCTGGAGATGAATTATGCTAAACATCCACAAGACTTTCCTGACTGATGTATTTGAATCCATGCAAAAGTCTTCCAAGCAGAAAGGAGGGAAATCCTTGTGTTTTGGTAAATAAATGGATGTCTCTAGTAGTCAGAAGGCCTGTACTGGAGGGAAAATCTAATGGATCCTTTTGAAGAAATTCACAGTAATTTCCTATAAATTAAAGAACTTTTTATGTCATGGTTTAAGACACTTTGATATACATCTCATTAAATTTTAGTCATCTGAGAGGAAGACAGATAGTCACCCAAGGCTTCCTCTTAGCATTAGTGGAGAGAAATGCACACCCCCCCAGGACCACTGGTGCCTCCCTGTACATATCTATGACAGGGGAAATGAATTGCTCTTTGGAGGTGCCCATCCAGTGACTGGAGAGTGTCTAGGTTTGTTAGGTTTGTCTAGACACCCAGCTCTCGACACTAAATTTAAGCAGGGTAAATTGCATTCATTCTCAGCATGTTGTCGAGAAGGTCACACTGCTGCTAATTGTACTGTGCTCAGATCTTCGGTCTCCAGGGCTATCCATACTGGTGTGTTTAATTACGACTGACAAGGCTCACTCTCTTTTCCATTTCCTTTCTGAATTCAAGTTCATGTCAGCCAAGGCCCAGAATCCAGTTTCTGGTTGCAGAAGTCTATGAAAAATGAGGGTGTGCCTCTGTCCAAACAGCCATCACCTGTCTTAGTTGAGGACGCAGCAGGAGTGGCCCTGACTCTTTTAGTTAGGATTATGAACAGCATTTCATGGTGGTCCCTCTGTTTCCTCTAAAGAATCCTTTCCTTCTATACAGTTTTTACAGATTTCTGCACACGTCTTTTTGTTACCTGGCATGTTTAAATCTTCTCTTTTTATCTAGGCAAGTCCTTTGCTACTAGTTTCTAATGTTTGTTACTAAAAACTTGCACAATCTTTTGATGCACTGATAAATGAGCAGCAGCTATGGATGGAGTTTGTTCTGAAATGTTCTGAAAACCCTTTGCACTTATAACCCTTATTGAATAAGAGAATGTTTTGTATGTTGGTTTGTCCTGTCGGATTCCCTTCCTGCTAGCAGCACTTGATATGTTACATCTGTAGCAGATGGGCTTTGGAAATAGCAGCCCATCTTGGATGGACAGTTGTCACCTTCCCAAGTAGTGTGAGGCAGATTATGAGACACAATTCTCCCCTTCTCCTCAGGAGCTTGTTGCTTTCTTGCTGTTTGTGGGTTTGAGCAAACCCTGCCTTGTGTTTCTGTACACCGTCTTGTCTTGTTCCAAGAGACCTGGAGTCTGAAAAAGAAAGAAAAAATAAACCCCAAAACGCCAATAAACTCCACTAATTGGAGATGTTTAGCCTGGTCAGGTGCAGGTAAGATGTTTCTGCCCAACTCCTTAGAAGCTGAAGAACGTTTGTGGTAGGGTCTTGGAAGGTGCTGCTCTTGGAGCTAAGAGACAGTTTTCATTGTGGTCGGTTAGGGAAGATGGAGAAACCTGGAACAGGTCAGTTTGACATGTGGCCATAGACATGTAAGCCTGAAATCTCTGTGAGGTTCACCAGATGTTTGCACTCAGGGGAAGCATACCCAGCAGGTGCTGAGCTGTGATAGCTGTAGTTGCGGTGGGAACCCTGACTGACAAGCTCCACAGTGTGCGTGTAGGTATGCGCTTGCATCTATTTGTGCCGTTCCCCATGCTCTGTTTTTTTCCTTTTGACAATTATTTTTGTTTCTTGAAAAGGAATTTTCCAGACCAAAACCTTCGTTAAGATATATGTGAGTGTGCATGGGTGGGTCTTTGTGTGTGCACTCCATTGGTTGTAGTATATGTTCCTGAATGTGTTTGGATGCCTGTGTATGGGCTACAAATCCATGGGAGAGAGTACAGACATGAATCTCTGTGTAGGGGAAAGAGAGTGTGTATGCAAGCATATAGATTTGTGTTGTGAATGGTTGTTAATGGAGACACATAGGTTGTTGTGTATGTAACTGAGTCTATGAACATGTTTTCTGAGCCAATGTGGCTATCTTACTGTGCAAGTTTGATCTGCTTACGGGTGGATGTTTATATCTGAGAGTTTCCTGTATGCAGGCACGTTCATCTGCATGCCTGTGGGTGAGTGTACACTTGCATGTCAATCTCAGCATACTTTTGTTAGCATGGCCGTGCATTCAAAAACAGTGAGAAGGCATGTATTCATGAGGTAGGCCCCAGGTTGCCTTCAGCATTTCTGAGTCCTTTAGGAAGCTTCCACTTAAAACACCTCCATGGTTTGGAGATGCATCAAGTGATAAGTCCAATTGCCTCACATTAGGCCCACTTGGTTACTGCAACTTGGGAATGTCTCCCAAGTCCCCCCAACCAGCTCCACAGGCACACAGAGATGCATCTCACACAACTGAGTAAGTGCAAAGGGCACAGGGCAGGTTAAAGTCTGGTGGGTTTGAAAACTTCAGAGCGGCACAGTTCCTGCCAAAATCACTTTTAAATTGCCTTGCTTTCAAGCTGCGTTTTCAGAGCTTTGCTTCTCAGTAAGTGTTACACAACTAACTTCCTAGCCACAAAATGAAGATTTTTTCAAAATTTTCTGGAAATATTCAGTGATTCTCTTTTGGGCCACTCTTAAGCCACTTCTTAAGTAACTAAAGAGGGAGGGGAGGACTTTTTAATCTGCTATTAAAAAAAAGAATTTCCGAGACAGAGACGACATCTACCATGTGTCAACTCTTTAAGTGCTAAGACTAAGAATGAATTTTGGGGAATAAGATGAAAGATGATGTGATATATGGGGCCTGGGAGGTAGGGCCTGTAGCTTGTATTCCTTGGACTTTGGATAGATCCCTATACCTTAGTCTCCCCATTAGTAAGTTGGAGATTGTTATTATTCCCTACATTAAGAAAGCATTGTCATTAGTGTTTACAAAACGCTTTAAGTTCCTTAGAAGAAAACATTAAGGTGGTAAAAATTATTACTATCTATTATAATAGGAAACAAAATGTTATAGGAGTTGAATAAAAGCCAGCAAATTTGGAATATATCATCCCAGAAGTAGCCCCAGGCACAGGCTTGCATTTCCTTCCTTTCCACATCAGTAGACACAGCCTGGAGTTGAGTGCTGTGAAGCTGACTGACAGCCTGCTGTCCCCTCCTCCAGGCAAAGAAAATTGCTCATTACTATTTGTTGTGCTATATCAAAGGGGGAAATCAAGTTCAATTTGTGCTCTGTGCCACGGTGCCCAAAGTGATGAAAGAAAAACAGTCAGACCCTGAGTCACTGGGAAAGCTGCTAATGTAATGTCCTTCCTCTCAGTCGGAGAGAAAAGCCGACACCTCCCTGGTCCATAGGGTCCTTTTTCCTTCACCCTTTCCCCTGCCAGTGTCAGACCAAAGATTCGCTGTGGCTGAGTCTTCGTTTGCCACCACAGCGATGCTCCTAGCAGTGCCCACTGAGCTGATGAGCCCCTGTGGCCAGACGAGAGGTTGGCCCATCCAGCTGCAGTGGGCAGTTCACGGTGTACAGATGTGTGAGAGTTACGGAAGCTTGTTCAGGTGGGAGCATGTGTGTCTCCAGAGCACCGGCGCAGGTACAGTGGGGATGTCATGTGCTTGATTCTGTCTGTCTGTCTGGAAAGGCTGTTGGGGAGGGAAGGTTTGCCTACCTGTGGGCCTGTCTGCTGGTGCCTCTGAGCGTGTCTGCATGTGCGGGTACCTCTGTGTTCGTCAGCTGTGTCTGGGAGTGCATGCGGATGATTGAGCAAAACCATCTGGACTGGTGTCCATCCCACCTGTTCTACTCAGTGACCATACTTGTGTGTCTGAGTGTGTCTGTGAACACTGCAGGAGGTACAGAGGAGGAGGAGGAGGTACCCTTGACAGGTACGCAATGCGATACAGCAGATGTGACGAGACGGGGGGTGTGCATGGATACAAGATGACAACTATCAGGGATAGGGAATTGGTGACTTGCAGGCTTTTGTGAAATAATGGAATATTTCCCTGCATAAGTTGCCCTCCTGTTGTAGCAGTACACGTTTTCCTAACAGTGAGTGTTGTGACTGGTCTGAGGGTTGATGGAAATGGTGGGTTTCTTAATGGGAGAGGTGACAGAAGGAGAAAACAGGAATGTATGATGTTGTGTGTGATGTGATCCATGGTGGCATCTGGGAGACATAGGATCTGGGTGCTTCAGGAAGTAGCACCCCTATGAAGAAGGTTACAGAAACCCAAAATCCATCTTGCTGTATTCCTTCCCCTGGAAAATATTGGTCAGGTCTGTTGTGCCCAGGCCTGCTGGGTAGTGGTTTGTCATTTGTCTATCAGATATTCAGGAGACCTGAGTACTTTATATCTTGCACTTCTGAAAAGTTTTCCAAATTCTGGTAGGGAGTCAGCAGAGGGTTGCAGCTTGGTTGAATCCTGAGTACTGGTGCAGTAAGGCCAGAGAGACACCAAAGCGTTCAGCTCCCAGGAATACTTGGAGACCTGTGCAGTGATTTTTCCTTTAGCCTTTTTTATTTCTGAAGTAAAGCAGCTCAGGCTTAAACCAGGCGCATGGGGCCTTTCCTTACAGTCATCTTGCTTTTGGTGTCAAGAGGCTTCATATGATTTGTCATGGGCTCCTGCTCCCATTCTTTGGAATATCTGACAGCTTATACTCAAGTCTCCCTCTCACCTTCTCCTGCACTTCTCCCTTTTAACCCACCCCCTGCCTTTCTTCCTTTTCTCCCTTGCTTTCCTCTCCCTCGTCTCCAGCCACACTAAACCTCACAAGTTCATTTTCACCCTCAATCAACGTGTCTGAAGGCAGAGAACCAGTGGCTTAAATCCTGCAGTCCTTATTCAGGCAGAACTGCCCCAGGGCATTTCGCCTGCGCAAGGACTGGAGCGGTCGGCCCCTGCGACACAGTCCTATACACACACCCCCCCGCAATGGGAGCAAGGATCGGTGGAAGGACGACATACATCTAGCCTGCACCTCAGTTGGGACTGGCATTCATCTCTGTCGCTGTGTCTGTCTGTCTGTCTGTCTCTGCCTGTCTGGTTCTCTCCGCTTCCATGCCCTTTGCTGCTTAGATTTTGGCCATCAGCTGCCACTGGACACAAATCTTTGCAATTCCTAGAACCTGCAAGTTCATTTACCCAAGCCTTCTGGAAAAGGCAGAAAACATCTCCCTCCCTCTCTCCTTCTCTCTCTCTCTCTCTTCCTCAAATGCCATCTGGGTAGCAGAGGCCTCCAAATTATGTAGCAAAGGGCTGGAGAAGCACAGTGGCTTCTTTTGACATCTTGTGTTGTCATACCCTTACTGCTGCCATCCTAGAAGTTGTGTGTAGTCCTGAGCTATCCCTGTGTGCGTGTATACGTATGTATATATGACTTGTTTTCTTTTTGGAAAAACTACTGATAAAATTGATGTGGGGGTGGATTTAGTTTGCTTTTTTTAATATCCGGTGGTGTTTTTATCGCTAGAATAAACCGGGTAACACACCATGGTGGCCCCAGCTTCTGTATGTAGGAAGCCGCGTTGAAGCATGGTTGTGAGCTGTAGCAGTGGCAAATGCTGGTAAACAAGTGCTTTATTTTGCCTTTGGTGAATATCAGGAGAGCTGCCTTCAACTCTTCCCCAAATTAGGCTTAGATTGATTTGAATTTGATCACCTCCCATGCTTAATCAACAATTCTAGTGCATGTTTTTCACCCAGTGTGGTGAGAAAGAAGTACGGTAAGACTATATAACCACAACCATGTTTGAACAGGGTTATTTTGTTTTTATTTATGTATATTTTTGTCATGAAGATGGGGCCTCTTTTTTTTCTTTTGGCTTAAAAATGTTGGTATTCTGAGTGCATTTCCAGAGTTCATAATATGATTTGCCCATTCAAAGAGGTGATTTTGGTAACTGCGCAACTTTTTCTGTAAGAAAGTCTATATGAAATATGGGCAAACAGAAAAAAAGTATGTATTTTTTGCAGAAAAGGGGATAGTACATGCAAATGACACTTTCCTCAGTTTACCTGAGTAGAGCTGTTACTGATGACTAGCAATATTAGCACCATAAGAAGAAAACATGTAGTTTTCATGGGGAAAACCACTATGAAAGACTTTCCATAGTACCCATTTTTGAGGAAATACCTCAAAATGATTTCCACAAAACTACTTGTTATAGTTGGCTTCTGACATTATTCCAGGTGCATGGAATAATCAGAACATATTTTAATGCAGGGGAGATTTAAGAGCAGCTTAAAAATAAATTTGCCATACTGAATAAATATAACTACACACATGCTAGTTAATTAAAATACGAGAAACTGAAGATAAAGAATCCAAGAGAACAAATTCTTAAAAGCGAATTGTAAAAGTGGTAAAAATAAAGTTAGATGGCCCTATAGCTGTAAGACTTGATGCACAAACCTGTCTGGAGTCCTTCTGAGTGAAAATGTTTAGAGCTCTCTTTAAAATGGTAGGGCACAGCATCTCATTGACCGCACTGAGGAGTGGATCGTGCTTTTAATTACTGGAGGCTTTCACATACCCAAAACTTTATTGGGTTTTAAGGCTTTTAGGGAAGGAGTCCTGATTTCTTATTTGACCATAAATTATTGTTACAGTAACAATAAAAGCTAATAGTAGGAACACAAAGTATCGCTGGCCTTGTCCTGTGTTGGTTCAATCATAAAACAAGTGTATGGCAAGTACATTTCAGTACAAAGAGCTCTTTAAAAAGCTACGTCCAGATTTTCTGACCAGTATTTAACTTTTCTTGTCATTTTTCTATCACGTCACTTTAAAAAAAATGCTACAATGTTCTGGCATCAACATTTGTGATATAATACAGTTATAGTTCATTTTCCTTTTAATGCCAATATGTTTTTCCACAAAGCTAGTTAAAACGCTCAAAAGAAAAAATAATAAAAAACATTAGAACTACCCTACACTGGTTATATTTTCCATTGGCTTGCTAGCCAGGATAAATCATTCCTTTTGCCTAGCAAAAGTTTCTTTTAACTTTCCCTGAACTCTAGTAAAGATTGTATGTTTATATGAGTCCACAGAGAATATCTGACTCCTTAGATCGTCTCTTAATATATTAATATTAATTAACAATAGCTCCCCAAGCAGCCTAAGTTAGATAGTCAAAAAGGTGCTCGGGTGAGTTCAAATCCAGCTAGTTCTGTCATCTAAAGCAAGCCCTTGAAGCAGCAAAAGATGTTTTCTGGCATTTAATTCTCCTTTTTCTAAGACCTACTTTGTTTAGAATGCCCAAGGAATTTTCCAACATTGCTGTTCTCTACATGCAGATTGCAGTAATAAAGGGTGCACAATCCCCTGTATTTCACTCATTCAGTTTTGCTGTAAAAATTTCTGTTCGTCATCCAAATTATAAGGGCTTTTAACATCAGTCCTCCAAGACCTCATTTGCGTGCACCCTCTTACTGTTATGCATATTTAGAGATCTGCTAACTGGTTCCAGATTGCACTGCCAGTTGCAATGAAAGCAATGAAGGTGATGGAAGAAGGGAAAACACACACAAGTATTTTACTTGTTTTCCTCTTTAACTTTCTCTTTTCCCCCATCTTCTTATCCCCAGTCACTTTCTCCAAATTTTGCTGAAATCTTTGGTAGCAGAGATCATGTTTCCCATTCCCAGGAGCACTAGGAGCAGTTTTCAGCAAGGCAGTAATTAGTTCCCCTCTACCTACTATATCAGTGATTTTTCCTGTCTGTCTTCAGCCAAGATACCATCAGTCCAGGGGAAGACTGTTCCCCGTTGTGAAGTTTTTTGTGCCAGGCACTCAGAAGCAGTTCAGCATGGTGATGGGTACCATTTTGCAAACCCAAATGCACAGACTAACATGAATTTTTGAGGTTCCCATTAAATAAAGACCTGATTGTGGGTTTTTTGCTGGCAGACAAGAGAATGTGGCCTCTCAGCCAGATTGGTAATCAAAGGTAAACACATATAAACTAATTTTGCCCTTTCTAATATAGTCAATATTGCACCCTCATTTAGCTCCTGCCCTGCTCCCTCTACCCTCATATGTACCAGGCTGGTGAACATAAGGGGTTTTTTTATTTCTCACGAGACAACTGTTTTTAAAATGTCTGTGCTCTTACCTTCCCTCACTGGTCTGTTCTTTGTGGAGACTGTCTGGCACAACATGCCCACAAAATGACTTCTGCTTCATATATCTTCCTAGACATCTGCTAAATGGGACCCATTCCCAGCTGAATCCAGATGACCTATCTGTAGAGACTGGATTGCTGCTTATGGTCAGCTGATTGATAGCCAAAAATGTGGCTCTGGCTCTAGCTGCTAGTAAAATTGACAATGTTGCAGAGTAATGGGACATCCCAGCTGGTCACATCCCAGTCGTTCTCTCAAAATTCACTTTTAAACTCAGAGATGCCAGTCAGCAGTGCTGTCTGCTGAGCCTTGTCTGAGTGACTGGGAGAAAATCTGCTTCACCCAAAGCCAGATCAAGTGACATCTTTTCCTAAGCTGAACAGACATGAAGGTAAAGATGCCTCAGCAGTAAAGAAACACTTGTTAATAGAAAGGCAGTGAAACAAATTGATATTTAGAGCTAGGGATTTTGAGGCTTAACAGTTTGCCCAGACTTGAACATAGTATATTGCACACTATGAGCATTACATATCATCCAATCTCTACTATTTTTTTTTAACCAAAGAATTCATCAAATCAATAGTCGTTTATTCTTGGAAAGAGGTGTAGAACAAAAATCTGTTGCTCACTAGCTTTGTAACAGCTAGCTGCAGTGTCCATATGACCACCTCTAACGTACTCTGATAATGCCTGTGATTGGCATTTCCAATCCCAGAATGGCTCTCAGGCTTTACTGTATCCCATATGAACATACAGAAATCCAGTATGGCTCTGCAGGCTGTTTTATTCTAGGAAACATTCTGCATCAACATTAAATAACTTTCTAATTTAAAAGGCAATGAAAAGACACAGCCTGGGAATTAAATACTAACTGCTACAAATCTCAGATGAAAATGGTCCATAACAAACTCTCTCTTTGGGCTGCTGGTATCTCTGGCTATCCTCCCTTGAGCAGAGATTCATTACCCAAAAGTAACAGGGGCTGCTACTCCACCTGTATCTACTGTCTCTTGCAATCCACAGTCCTGTTGCATTTGAACGAAGGCGGATGGGGTTTTCTCCTGTTTTCAATGGCACGTGTAGTTTCTTTCAGCACCTTCATCAAAGCATAAGATGAATGAGCCATCTTCACCCTGTCTCAGAGCCTTTGGGTTTGCCAAAGGAAGGATCCTGGCAAGACTGCATGCAGAGTCTTTGAGCTGGTAGACTGCCTGCTTTCCTCCCTGGAAAAACCTGCTCATGATCTAGTCTCCATCGGGCTCCATTAGTCCTCAGAAGAGTTATCATACTGAGGAGTGGGTAGTGGGTATTTTGCTGCAGACCACAGGTCCGCTTCTGACCTTAACACCACCAGTGTAATTCCCCATCAGTTATGCAGGAGTTGCAAAGATGGTACTGAAGCTTCCAGATTCATGTGCTCCTGCCAACCACATCACAGTAAACCCTTCATACTGAGCTCCCAGAAAACGTCTTCACAGATGGAGCCCTACAAAGTCCAAAGGTCTCCAGCCTCCTTTCTGCCCTAGGCAGGTGAGGCTGCCTAGAGAAATCCCAGTAACACCAATACACAAAGGGCACCAAGTTTCAACCTGTTCTTCGTTTTTCCTTCTTCCTTATCCTTTTCCCACACCATGGAATCCTATCAGCTAATTAATAAGTAATTAACAAATAGCTGTAGAAGTGCTCAAACGCTTAGTGCACTGAAGACAAGCACAGCCATGACAGAAGGAGGACATGCTTCTGGGAGTTTGCTTAATTCCTCAAATCATCAGCCTCCAGGGAAGATGAAGCCAGTAGATGTTACTCATCCTCTCAGTACTAATGAAGTATTGCAAGATGTAGGAGACAAGGAAAGCTCCTGCCTACCTATGTCTTAGAAAATTCATTTTAGAGAAGAACTCTGCTGCCGTTATCCTTTCCAAGACAGGCTGTGGGATGGTACAAGAAATGGAAAAATCTATTCCTTACACAGCACACAACAGTACGCAACTGCACATCTTTAAAGTAACCAAGACTGGTATGAATGCTTTGAACAGTCTCTTTCTTCTGTTTCATTTCAAGATCAAAATCAGTGGCATGGTCTTAGTACACAAGAACTTTAGCAGGCTAAGCCATGTTA